>RJWK010014409.1:0-25727 GCA_004363435.1 Platanista minor | reverse complement strand
CCTCCTTGGCAGACTGTTCTGCTGGTCAGTGTCCACAGCTTCTTCGTGTGATGACTCTTTCGGAGTCTCTCCTCTGCAAAGGCATCACTGTTGTAATTCAGTACTGGCTCCCCTGCATGACTAAAGTCAGACAACCATGTCCATTTGTCTAGTGGGATACGGGTGAGCACACTCTGTGCCAGAAAGAGACCAAGCTCAGACCCATATCATTCATTGATCACCAGCTATAAGGCTGACCTGCCCCTACCCCCACCCTCTTTTCCCACTGCTTTCTAAATGAACAGTGGCTGATGCTACTGAGTTTTTGTTTTTTGAATTTTTTCTAGATCCCCTTGATAAAAATGATGACCCCCCGACTATCCAGGCTGAAATCTACTTGCAGAGACCAAGATAACAATGAACTGCAGGTTGTAACTGTAAAATAAAGCTACGTGGTTTTTCAACAATTAGACGTTTCTGGAGGCATGCAAAACGGTACGTGCAGTCTGGGACACGTGCTTTCTTTCCCAACATCAGCTGCAAGTTCTAATTGAGACCACAAATCCCCCAGGTCCTTAAAATAGAGTCCTGCTCGGTGCAAGTTCTTCTTTACAGATGATTAATTCAGTGCCAGTTTCACAGTAAAACACTTTGTTCCATTTTCTGAATCATCCACATAGTCATGGGTAGCAAGAACAGATAAAGATGCGGTCTGTCACTCCAGACAGAATAGGAATTTGTTTAAAGCTGCTTCATTTATGAAGCAAACATGAACTGTTACCCGCCTAGAGGAGAAAAAAGAGAGATTATAGCATATCTGCTTTCTGCCTTCTTTTCATTCTCAGTAGCTGAATTCATATGACTACAGAATGAGTAATAGATTTACCACATATGCTTCACTTACACAGCCTAAAATAACTTGACAAATGTTTCCTAGATGCAGTGATCAGTCACTTGCTGATCTCCCTAGTAACATTTTACATAATCTGAAATGATCTTACTGTTTACTGAGTGTCTCTTCCCATTAGAATGTAAGCCCCATGAGGAACATAGAGCTTTTGTTTAACTTTTTCACTGCTCTACTCCAACACCTAGAACAGTGCCTGGTACAAAATAGCTACGGGTGTCCCCTGCTTTTCAAAGTTCCCTTTATACCACTTTGCTTTTACAAAAGACCTACTTTAGTACCTGTTTTCGACAAATGAAAGAAATCCAAAGAGGATATTTGCTTTTATGAAAAAAGGCAAAAAGAGACCGTCGCATTCAGGGTTTGTTCTGCCGTGAGCCTACAGAGGCAGCGTGCACCGCCAGCAGTGAGAGTGGCACTGCCAAGTTCCTTCCCCGGAACTACACTTAGCCTCTCAGCATAAAGCCACCATAGCTTTGAATTGTGTCTATGAGCATCTGTGCTTTACATCAATTTATTTTATGCGTCCCATTAGCAAGATGTATGCTAAGGTGATTGCTTCTTTGCTTTCAGCCATTTTGGTTTAAGACAGGTTTCATTGGAATGCTCTACTTTTGCATAGCGCTGGAGGGGGCCACTTGTACTCAATAAATATTTCTTGAACATAGAGTGGGTGAATGAATACCCTGTGGCTTTCATACCCCCAAGCACACCACAGATTATCTCCATTTCTGATAAGAGGGTTATCAATCTATGTAGCCTTGAATTTCTCTAACAAGGCTGCGGAAGAGGTTGTAAACAGGTGGTGAGGTGACAGGGTCTGAAGAACAATGGCGGTGTTCAGAGTGGAGAAGTGGAGATTGATTGATGGAGTGGCATGAAAGAGATATCTGGGACAGGTGGAGAGGTTGATCAGAGGCCACCCACAAATGACAGCCTCCTAGCCACAGATCAGTGCCAGTATCTTGACTGCCTAGCCAGGTTCTAGCAATCACTTCTCCCAACTGAGGAAATAGCAGAAGTAAGATCTCCTTCAGTACTGTCAGCCAAAAAAAGAAAGATAGAAATCCTGGCACCACATCCTGACAAAGCCTCTGGGGAAGTTCATTTGGCCTCAGCACAGCTTACTGTACTTGCTGAAGCATGAAAGCCAGACTCTGTTTTAGCTTTTCAGTGCTGGTGTTAAACCACTGAGCTTTGGACTCAGCTTTCAGATTTTTCAAATTTCAGGTGAAGTATTTGTACTTCCTTATCTTTTTTTTTTTTTTTAATGACAGGCAGCAGTTGCATGCTATCTTCAATCACAACCCCTAAATAAATGTGTATTTTGCATTTAGTTTCTTCCCTACTCTTTTCCTATTTTGTCCTTATTTATCAATCCCAGAACCAGAGATCACTGGTTTTAAAATGTTTGAGAGGGCTTCCCTGGTGGCGCAGTGGCTGAGAGTCCGCCTGCCGATGCAGGGGACACGGGTTCGTGCCCCGGTCCGGGAAGATCCCGCATGCCGCGGAGCGGCTGGGCCCGTGAGCCACGGCCGCTGAGCCTGCGCTCCGCAACGGGAGAGGCCACAGCAGTGAGAGGCCTGCGTACTGCAAGATGGCAAAAAGACAAATAAAATTAAAAAAAAAAATGTTGGAGATCATTACATAGGCTATATATAAAACTCTATAGTATGAGTGATAAGAAGTACAGTGTTTTTTTCCAGTAATATGCTAAATGTATATTACTCTAATGTAATATATGAAACGTATGCAATCATTAAATGTAATATATTGAAAATGTAAATATATAAAACTAATAATATACTAAAAACCATATTACATGACAATTTACCAAACAGAGAACTCTAAAAAAATAGAAAACCTGTATTTAGGAAAGCAGAATTAAATACTGAAGGAAAAATTAACAGGCATTAAGAGCAAATTTCAGAAATGCAAATTACCTAGCAGATATTTTAAAAATAAAACTTGGTTAGAAAAGCAGAAGGAAATCACAAAAAAGCAAAAAATATATATATATATTTTTTGAAAAAGCTACAAGTAACTTGAAACTCTAAACGTAAGCGTAGAGAAACAAGATTGGAAATCTATTCTGATTATGTCTTTGGATCATTTAGCAAAGAAAACAAACTTAAAAACCAACAAATGGTTTCCCATAGAACAAAACTACCATTTTTATAATAATACCGTGGATTCTGGCAACAACCTCATGAAATAAATAGGGTATTATTATCCCCCCATTACATTTGAAGAATCAGGGGTTAAAAGACAACTGACTCATCCAGGAACCTACAGCTAGTTAAGGTGCAGATTAGACCCAAGTCTAATCCCTTCTAATCCTCTGCATCACAATGTATCTACAGAGAGGGAGCTCCAAACCAAAACCTTCGACGTTCTAGAAATTCTTAGGAAATATGTGGTAAAGAGTCAAAGATCTGGCCATTGGTAACCAACCATTATTGGGTCCTGTGCAGTAAATGTCCCAGCATAACTTGCCCTCATCTCTATTCCAATTCTAGGATTGACTTTCTTCTGTCTTAGATCTACTGGAAACTTCCAGGTTGTGTTTCTTTTATGAATCTCTCCACCAGCCTAATTATAATAAGAATTACTTTCTAGGGATCTCCCTGGTGGCCCAGGGATTAAGACTCCTCCTGCCAATGCAGGGGACATGGGTTCGAGCCCTAGTCCGGGAAGACCCCACAGGCCACGGAGCAACTAAGCCCATGTGCCACAACTACTGAGCCTGTGCTCTAGAGCCCACGAGCCACAACTACTGAGCCTGCGTGCCACAACTACTAAAGCCTACGTGCCTAGAGCCTGTGCTCTGCAACAAGAGAAGCCACTGCAATGAGAAGCCAGTGCACCACAACGAAGACCCAACACAGCCAAAAATAAATAAATAAAATAAATTTTAAAAATAAATTACTTTCTACACTTACCATGCTGGGATAAGTCCCTAAACACCGCCATCTCAGTAACTACAAACTCATGCTATTTACCGTCAACCAAACTGGGCCTTCTCCGTGATTACATGGTCCTTCTCCCAAGGTCTCAATTAAAATTCTTTGTGGATGACTTCCCAATCTCCAATCTATTACTTCCAGCCCTTACTGTACTCCGAATTTCCAGTGAAGCATATTTGGCCACTGGTTAATAATTATTAACAGCTCCTTCTCCCATTTTTTTCTATTGGCACTGCCATCTGGTTAGTCCCATAGGCTCCAAATCATCCCTGATTACTGCCTGTGATGTCAAGCCTCACATCCCATTAGGAACTAGGACTTATTTTTTACTGCAGTGACTCCAAAATGGCCTATGCTTTCCTATTTCCATGGCTATGACCCTAGTTCAGGTTGTCATTCTCTCACATCTGTTTTGAAGATTGGCCTCCTAAGTGGACTCCTTGACTCCAGGTCACCACTCCCATCCATCTGGCCACGCCAATGTCTGATTACTTTCCTAAACCTCTGTTTTGATTGTATTACTCACGTCTTTTCTAAACTCTCCAACAACTCCTTATATTACTCGATAGAGTGTAAGCCCTGTAGTTGGAATTCAGACCCTGTTTCAAACTGATGCCCATCCTTTCTCAGCATTTTAACCCTTTATGTGTACTTCTACTGAAGTCCAGCTGTACAAACTCTTGAACACAGTCTGTACTTTCGGCTCCCTGATTTAACTTATGCCATTTGCAGTATCTGGATTTACCCCTTCCCTATTGCCAGTAAAATTTTAGCAATCATCCAAGATCCAGTTCCATACAAATGCCACCTCCATCACCCATACAATAAAGCCTTTCTCCGAGTGATTCCTCTCCCCTGTTAAATAAGACAATTGTATATGGGTGGTACAATTCTATGGGATGCCATCTGTACCATTCATTATCTAGAGCTATGTTCAGGGCACATCCTGTACAACCATAGGCAGTGGCTTTGCCTTTGACTCCTTATTGCATTTCTTTGTCAGCTCCTTTTGTTGTTTTTTAACCAAAAGCTCCTTTAGTCTGTTTTTAAATAGGTTACTATGCATATGTCTTATGTCCTTTTGTAGGCCATAAGCAATCTGAGGACAGAACTAGGTTATATTAAGCTTTGCATCCAACAATGCACGTACTAGAGCTTGTTGGTATCACATTTCTGGTTAGAATGAAGAGTAAAATTGTGCTATCATCTACTCTATTTCTTTCTCTTAAACTGTGCTACATGCAACCCAATAAATGACAAATTCTTCTGGGATGCCACATACGTATACTTGTCATCAGCTAGTTGACTAAATACCTTTTTAACTTTTTGCAGAGATAATTTCACGTTTGATGTCAAATAAACACAGCTTTTGTATATTTTCTCTTAGAGGCAACTTCTTTTGTGTCTGGTTCATTATCTACATTCCTTCCTTGTATTTAAAATATCAAATCCTCCTCTTCATTTTCCAGTTATAGGTTGGAGAACTATTCCATATGTTTTCTATTCTAGTGTTTCCAATATTTGTCCTGGTTTAATTTGTTTTAGTTCGTGAAACTTCCATTTCAGGGAGAAATCCTTGCCACAAACCTCAGTCATTCCTTATATTTTCCCCTTTTTTTGTTAAACAAGAAAATGACTATAATCCAAATTATATCCAATTTTTAAAATATATAATTACAACTCCACATTTCATTTCTATCTTGGTACTTTTTACTACTGGTCTTCTTATTTCTTGCCATATTTCCTCTCCTACCATGTCACAGTCTGTTCTCCCAAGCCTTTCCCTCCACCACATCCCTTTCCCAAAATTATACTCAAATTTCCTTGGCAGGTTTTACCAAACCTCTGTTGGTACAAGGAACAGGCTTTCTCTATACAATGGGTACTCAATAAATGGTTACAAATGATATATATTTTGACTTCGGTGTTTGCAGATTCATGACAATGAGCTCCTTCTCTTTTCTTCCTTTTATCTATCTTGCCCTCAGTATTTGAATTCTTATTTACTTCTACCTACACATGTCTATTTTTGTTTTTACTCCATAAATTTTATTCTCACATTACTGCAATTCTCTGAGGTATTCATCCATCTTTCCATTCATTTATTCTACAGATACATTCATCACTTGCATGTGCAAAGTGTAAACTATATAGTTTAATAGGATTCCAAAATGAGATTCAGAAACCAATCCTGTCCTCTAACAGCTTATGGTTTAGAAGAGGACACAAAACGTCTAGGTAAGTGGCTGTAAGTAATGTCTATGTAAGTAATGGTAACTAATACCATATTAATATTGTATGAAAAGTAATACAAAGCATAATTAGAGGGCCATAAAAGAGAGATTACTTTCGTTTGGGAAGTCAGCTTTTTGGAGGTGGTGGTTCTGAGCTGAGCCTTGAGAGAGCTTTGCAGAGATGGTGAGAAGTAAGGTCATCTATTTTACACCAGCTCCTCAATGATATGTGATGAGTTTATTTCTAAACAATTTGGGGCTTCTTTAACCTGTCTAATTTCATTCGTTTAATTATATGAGTAATATTGCAGATTTTAAGAAAAATAATTTAGTCATTTCCCATATAACTGTATTCCCCCTTGCTGTACATACTTTGCTGTCCTACTAACCAAAGTCAGCAAATTAAAAACACACATACACATACAAGATAAAAATAAACCTTACTACACTTTTTAAAAGATTGTTTTAAAACATTTTATTGCAGTAAGAACACTTAACACAAGATCTACCCTCTGAACACAGGTTTAAATACACAATGTAGCTTTTTTTTAACTCTAAGCATTATGTTGTATAGCAGGTCTCTATAACGTATTCGCCTTGCAAAACAAAAAGAACCTTAAAAAAGGCCACTTCAGCAGAGCTGTTTTCCTTACCACTTGGT
Source organism: Platanista minor (assembly GCA_004363435.1). Lineage (NCBI taxonomy): Eukaryota > Metazoa > Chordata > Mammalia > Artiodactyla > Platanistidae > Platanista > Platanista minor. The sequence continues at coordinate 18,980 of RJWK010014409.1, read as the reverse complement.
AAGATTTTCATTTAGGGTTTATTTATTCGCTCAGTCACTTCAACAGACACTTACTGAGCGCCTACAATGCTTAGGCAACAAGTGAGGTACTTGTGAGGATCATATAGCAAGAACCAGACAGACTCAGTTCCTGTCCCTGTGGGTTCCCTGACTAGTATGTGTAAGTTGCTTGACTACAGCTGCTTTAAAATGCCATCTTTCTTTCTCCTAGACAAGTGCCCTGGGCTTTTCCATCATAATCCATTTCCCAAATGTCACAGGACAAATGCCACAATTAAACACCACATCACCTATGTGCCAAAACAGGATCCCAGTGATGCCATCCAAAAGCAAACCACAGAGAACATTACTTGAGCCTTTAAGGTTCAATTAACCATTTAATGTGTAGTTGGTGGATGTCTGGCTTAAGGGAACTGAAACAGCAGATGGGGAAAAAGCAGTAGGTTTGTACTGGGATTGCAGGTCAAAGAAACATGTTTCTTGGAATAACAATGATTTCAGCATGGGGAATACTGCACCTGAAAATAAAAAGGGTCAAGTGAAGTGTTTATTCCTTTACAGTGTCTGACAGGAAACATGAGCCTAGAGAGAGCTAGGATGGGAGCAGAAGAAAGAGAGGGTGTTATTCGTGCTCCAGACGTGGTGATCAAGGGCATGATTCAAGGCAAAAATGAAGTCTGTATAATAGCAGGGTTCCAGTGTTAGAGGCATATGTGACATAATTACTATTATTATATGATGTTATTTTGGGTTGTTGAAAAATGATGTTTGATAAAAGTGAGTTCCTGGAGGCGACAAGAGGCTCTGTGACCCAGTTTCCCTGGGGAAGGTTCAATCTAGAGAGAAATCTCTGAATCTGGCACAGAAGAGAAAGCTGGAAGGACAGTGACCTGTAAGGAAAAGGTGAAGCTCACCAGAGACCATGTCTATAATAATCGGGCAAGTAAATGATCCTCTAACCACGAGGGAGTGCAGGGGAAGATGAAAGAACACTCATACACCACTGCAATAAATGGGGGTTCATGAGAAGAACAGAGTTAACAGTGAGTTGGCAGAAGTACAAATGGGAAGAGCATGCATGACGTTGGATCAGGTTGGTGCCATTCAGGGTGCTCCCTGCACCGCGCCTGCAGCTTGGGAGTTGAGAAAGTAGACAGGAGAGGGGAGAGGAGATATAAACATCAGCGCCCTCTGGTCATGTTTTCCTAGTCTCCCTTCTCCCCAGGCCCTTCACAGACCCTCACAATCACAACAGGTTATCTGTCCCCGGTTTATATTCAGTGTGTCCTGGGCTCTGGACTGTGATGAGGCACAAGTATTACCAGTCATGTGGCAGGTGGCACTTTACCTTGACAATTTCCCTCTCCTACTGTAAGGGATTTTGACCGTTTCTACTTTTCCTTAAAATAGCAGGGCAATGTTTCTGATTTTCGCTTGTTTCAGCAGTTAACAAATGAGATACTTTTCCTATCATGCTATAGTAATGACACCTAACTGAAATTGATTTTATTTATTCTTCCTCTATTAATAATATTTTATTTTAGTCCTACTTGGCCGCTTGTCTAATTTATTTTCTGGCCTCAAAAATAGGAAACACTCAGAAATTCCCTGGTTTCCCAGTGGTTAGGACTCCATGCTTTCACTGAAGGCGTGGGTTCAACCCCTGGTTGGGGAACTAAGATCCCCCAAGTCCCAGTGGCACAGCCAAAAAAGAAAAAAATTAGGAAACACTCAACTGTTAATGCTTTGCATATCTCCCATACGAGATGAATCCACTAAACTGGAATAACACTGCTTGCCTTTCAAAACTTGAGAATGCCCAATTCAATTACGTAACAGCTTCAGCTGACATACTGACCCCAGCTTGATAGAAGACTTAATAAATTTTGTTGTCTAGGATGCTGTATAGTTCTTGTTATAGCTTTTAGCTTGAATTCTTAAAACTTACCAGTGTACGAAAGTAACAGTGTTGATACAAGCCACAATTACACTTCTTGAAACTCTCTCTCTTTTTCTTGCAACATACTGAAAAAGAATAAGAAACGTGCTTATTTGCACTTAGAGATTCTGAAGTAACCATGATCTGGGCATTGTAAAGGGCAGTTTTTATTTTTCTGTAAATACAGTAGCAAAAGATTGCAAAGTTGAGTGGGAAGCTTACCTTCATAATATTACTATAGGGAAGAGGGAAGACTTCATCTGCTTCCACATAGTCTCCCCAAGTAGTTAAAAAATTCTCTATGCATATGCAGATACACATGCAGCATGATATAAGAGAAAATAACATGCCAAATGAAAACTATAACTGAATGTAAAATCAAAGCATTGGTCCTGGAGCAGTATGGGATAGGGTAAAAAAGTGATCAGCGTCAGCCACCATAAGTGGCAAGGTCTCACAGAACAACTTTTGTATTTGGCTTTGAAGAAAATACTGAGTAGGTTGAGAAAAATTAAGGGCTCTGAAAGCCAGAGTGAGGTCAAATACATGAAGTATGCAAGAGAAAAATCACTGAAAGTATCTTGACTAGGAAGTGATATTAAGAATGGGGTTTAGGGCTTCCCTGGTGGCACAGTGGCTGAGAGTCCGCCTGCCGATGCAGGGGACACGGGTTCGTGCCCCGGTCCTGGAAGATCCCACATGCGCGGAGCGGCTGGGCCCGTGAGCCATGGCCACTGAGCCTGCGCGTCCGGATCCTGTGCTCCGCAGCGGGAGAGGCCACAGCAGTGAGAGGCCCGCGTACCGCGAAAAGCAAAAAAACAAAAAAGAATGGGGTTTACAGAAGAATGAGACAAAGGTGGAGTTTAGAAAGGCCGAGGAAAAGAAAGATTCTCTGGTAGCAACTCAGTCAAGACATAATAAAGATATGGATGAAGGTAATGACTATTGCCAAAGAAAGAGCTAAGCATGTCTAGGCTATAGTGTGGAAAAGAGGAGAATAAGCAAACATGCCTCCCGAGCTCCATGACCAGGAACGTGAGCAAGATTCTGCTGTTTATAGAAATAAAGAGAGCAGAGATGATACCGTAAGAAGGGTTATTAAGACAATTATGTGAAGGTATTTCCCAAGTAAATGGAGATGTAGGATTAAAGAGACAGTGAGAGATCAGAAATGTGGATAAAACTTGGAAGACATCAGTTGGGAGCTGCCATCATGAGAGTGAAACACTTCTTAAAGATGTTATGAGCACATGCATGGTATGTGGAGTGGCAAGGTCAAGCTTACTTATGCACACATTTAGTAAAACAAAATACCTTATCTCATTATCCTCTTCATTAATCTGTATATTTTCAACTGCCCTTGTAAGATTTGGTTGTTTCTTCTGGGAAAAGAACAGTGATTTATACATATATTGTAAAAATATCAACATATCATGTACTGTTTAAGAGGTAAACAGTCTCCACTTCTATATTTTCATCAGCATGCAGCATATAAAAATACTTTTGCAATAAGAAATTATGAAAAATGCACGGTTTTATCAACTCAGCATTTTTAGGATGTTGGAGATGAAAGAATAATAAAGAAACTGAAAGATTTAAATAGTAATCAAATTAAAAGACATTTCAAAAAGCTGAGTTGCAATCATTTAGCACATTTAAAAATTTTAGACAGGCTTCAAGACAAAGAGAAGAAAAGAGTAGAAATACAAAATAGCAGATCATACAAATGGCATTTCTAGCTGGTTTTTTAATCAAATCATCATACGATTTTTCAGCATATCTCTTCCTTTTTATATTTAGTTCAGGCTAATAAAACCAGTTTGCATTTTCTTATGTATGCAATTTCAGCTAGAGGGCTGGTGTTCAAAGCATAATGAGGAACGGGGGAACCTTTCTAAGATGCACGATCTGTGGAGGTTATGAATTAAATCATATCCCATCTTATTGTTTCTTGGTAGGATCCTTTCTTAGAAAAGGGCAGTTTGTTAGCTAATCATTGATGTAATGTAGTATGAATAAATAAATATATAAAGTTCAGAAATTTTGTGATCAAGGGGGAAAAAAAAGAATAGCAACACTTACCTTCCAGTATAAGGCTCCAAAAGCAAACCCAATTACAAGAGAAAAGAATGCTGGCAATGCTACGGCTGCCCATTGTAGGTTGGAGTCTTCAATGGGATTTGGGGCCTTCCCTATAATTTAAACAGTACAGTGGTGAACACATTATATCCATGCCAGAGGTTTTGCTCTTATCCTGTGGTTGTTCCCAACTGTTTCCGAAATGTACTCTTGACCTATCTGTTTAAAATATTTAAAGTGCTGATTTTCCTGCTTGTAATACAAGTCCATGTAGTCTCCAAAAGATACAAGTTGAAAAAAGAAAGAAACCCCACAGACAGAGGACTATTTGGCTTGGTTAATGCAGACCCATGTGGAACACAGATGACATATACCTGCAAATGATTTATATCATCAAGCAAATCCATCGTCCATGCCTTTATCTTCTAATATCTTCTCACTTTCTCACACTTCACATCTTGCCAAGAAATTTTAAAGAAGACATTTTGCAACCCGGATCAAGGTCTGGATGCAGGCATCAAGCTATGTCTGGCCTGCCTCAGATATTAAGGTAATACCTGTACATTGTGGTTAGAGTACTTTTAGGGACCTCAAGTTTAGAATTATGGTGTCTCCTCATCACATCTTCAGCTGACATTTATTGGATGCCAGGTAGGGCCCAGAACTGTACTATGGAGTAAAGGTTTGAATTTTCAGACTTTCTGTGTTCGAAAGTCTGAGACTACTGAACATGAAAGAATGGCTGGAAGTACCAGTGTCTCCTTAAGCTGACTCTAAATATGTAATTTACTGAGAGAGAAGACACACACATGAGTTTAACTTGGGACACCTCCCTTTACCCTGCTTTGCTCTTCCATTAGAAGCAGAACGATTCAGGAATTAAACAACACATCTCCCCCAAATGTCTCTTGCTCCCAACACAAAACTTAACATTTTGACAGATTTTTCTGTCTATCTCCTTACAAAGAACAGCTTAGTTGTTTGAAAACATTGACACATATGTGTCAACTTGTAAGAGTTAAACTTTCAGTTTTCTTTTGAAGATGTAATACAGTCAGAAATTGTACACTTTAAACAATCGTATGATCAAAATGTAAACCAATCCAAGGGAAAGTGACTGTTTTGGGCTATGATATTTTGCAATGATACTTGGGTACTGTGTCAGCCTATAGTCTCCTATTTAACATATAAAGTACCTAAAGTACATAATATAAAAGAACCAAACCACTGTATGTGTATCAGCATTTAAGATGGAAAAATAAACTCATAGATTTAATGGAAGAGGCAAGAAACAAATGTTATCTATTATAGTGAGAACAGGAATTGCCCATTTCCCTATCATTGGTAAACTTGGTACAGGAAATTCATTAATTCTATTATTCTTATGTTTCCAAAGAGGCTCTCAAAACAGTAAGTCTGTGTGTGTGTGCTGTGCTGGGGTGGGGAATGGGGTGGGGGCATGTAGTGAGTCATGGGTTTCCCTTACACTAAGGGACATTGGGTAAAGTGGAATCTTCCATTCACGTAACCATGAATCACTCCCTTAAGACTAGACTGACAGCTCTTTTGGCCCACCTCACATCCTATAGCCCCATGGGAAATATGTTTTAGGCATCTTAAATTAAAGCTCACCATGAATTTTATCACCAAATTAAGCCTTAGTTATAAAATGGGATTTGGTACAACTGAAGTAATACTGTTATTCCAATAATATAGCTATTTTAAGGGTTATATAAGATTATGTGTACTTGTCAGGGATTTTACTACCATTTATAAAGGTGTTTTCTATGAGGAAGTGGATTTGGAGTTAACACGCAATTCCGACCATTTTAGAAATGCTTATATCATTATCTGTAAATAATTTGGCTGTTTGTGTTTATATTCCAGTGACATGTTTGAATTCTCCTTTGATGGCCAACCCACTATGGCCCACAATGTCTATTGGGATTGCTGGCATGTGATATGATTTGGCCAGGTGACATACATAGACATATACAGAGAGAACAAAGAAAGCTATTCATATTTTGTCCCCAGCTCCAGTGGAAAACTAATGAGCTAAGATGGTGCTATGGAGAACTCCATTACCTATGTTTGGGCAGCCAGATGCCCCAGAATCAAGGCAGCTAAAACCCTGCTCTTCTTGTTGTATCCAAAAGCCAAATCTTGAATTGCATCGATCAGACCAGAGGAAAGACCACACCCACCAGCAATAAGCAAAAGGAGCTTACTACAGAATGAGGTGTTCTGGGACTCCCCACTCAAAATCTTCCTCAGGTAGGAGGACAGCCCCTGAGGGAGGTGTTTCTTTAGAGGCTAAAGAAAGCTCACGTCCCTCTACCAGAGCACTGTGACTTTTTAACCACTTTAAACTTCCACCCCGAGGGCTATGGCCCTGAACAGAGTTCTGGAATCTGACTAACATGCAGCAGCAGTCCTCCGGCAGGAGAGAGGGAGGTAGAAGGGAGGAGGTCAGACCCACAGGAACTGAGCCTCCCTACCACAGAGGTGTCACCTCGCTTTCCTTATTTCTCTTGTTAATGTAAATGGCTTCACAGCCAGGCCTTGGGTTCTCTTCAGTGATCCTGCCATTCCTCTTCCAGGGAGAGAAAAATTGATGTTATCAGAAAGGGCTCGTTTACACACCTCCAGGGCATGACTCCCAATATTTACTACTGCTGCTATCAGTCAGGGATCAATGAGATCTGAATTATGTGCCTCAAGGCCCATATGAAGGGTATTAGGGCCAAAGCTTTTCTTTTATGAAAAGACCGCCCCAGAAAGTGTATGGGGTGGTGGAGCTCATCTGGACAGGATTTGAGTAATCCCAAATTCCTGGGTTGTTTTCATGTTAATTGTATCTCATTATTATGAAAGCTGTCCACAGTTCAGAATTTGTGGGAACTGATTTGTGTGGTTTGACTAATAACATCAGACATCTGTACAAACACAGAACACAAAAAACTGTGCTACAATTTTGCTGAACTCCTTTGTAGAGTAAGTCTGCGTATGGGGACCATGCCTATGAACATGGCTCTCTCCTTGGTCCTTAAAAAGTATGCAACTCAGTATTCTCCCTTGATTCAGATTCAAAGCTCACCACAGGCTTGCCGGCACTTCAAAGCTCACCACTGACCCAGCCTAGATCTCATTGTTCTAACAATTAATGATGAACATGTACTATACATCAAGCACGGCTCCAAGTATACATGTGCTAACTCATTTAAAACTCACAGAAAACCTGTGGAGAGATTATCAACCTCCATTTGATTGAGGAGTCCAGAGAGATTAAGACAGTTGCCCAAGGTCACATAGCTAGCCAAGGTCTAGAGCTGGGATATAAAGCCAGGCAGTCTGACTCAAGACTGTCTAGAAGATGAGTAAGTTAATGCCAAAGTAAGGATTTTCTTCCCTATCATTTAAATATACTATCTGTAAGAATCTCAATCATTTTGAAAACATCCTTTTAGCTTGGTACAAAGGATATTACTGTAACTTTGAAAACACAGTTCCCTTTGGATAACTTATACACTTTTACATTATCCCATGATTTTCCCTTATAAGCTACAGAGAGGGCACTTACACCTCTGGATTCCTCCATATGCACTGGTCCTCTGGCCAGCATGGCCACATTTGGGGTCTGTCTTATCCCTGAAAACTAGCATGCTTTCTTCAAATTTCCCTGACCCTACTCCTGAAAAAGTCTTACCTCCTTTATGCTACAACTAAAAGCTTTTACGTACTTCTATTATACATATTATAATATAACTAATATATATTATAAAATACTATGACTACTTTTATTTGTGTCTGTTTCTCCTATGAGAATGTACACTACATAAGAGCTAGTCTTGTGCATGGGTATCTAAGTGCCATATTCATTCATCAGTGACAACACGTGGCCAAAAGCTGATTATGCAAGACCCATAGTTTTTACAAAAAGGAAGAAAAAAGAAAGGAAAACAAAAAAGAAGACTGGTCATTCATGCTGCAATTTAAAAGGTACCTATAAACTCAGAGGTACAGGACCAAATAGATGTTTTATATTCAGTTTGTCTTCTAAAGTAAGTAGAAAAGACTTTTTCTTCCAACCATGATGATAGCAGATTAGCCTTCCCAACTTAAATAATTATTATACTAAACAAATTATACGAGGCAACTATTTTCAGACATCAGCCAAAAGGCAGTCCAAGAGTGTAATCCCCGAGAGAGGAAAAAACACACGTGGTAAGGCTCACGATTGTCCTGATTTTCTGGCTGGGAGGCACCTTCAGACTTAGTAGTCTAACTGAGGTAGGGAATCAGAGAATGAAGTTCAGGGTTGCTGCCCTAGCTGGAGTTTGTGAGGCAGGGTTATTTGTGGGAAAGGAGCTGTGCAGAACAGGAGCGGTAGAAGTCTCTGGAGGAGTCTCCTTAAGTCATTGGTTGACTAATAAGCTGTACCTGCACAGGGAAAGACTTTACAAAACCTGGCAATAAACAATGCCCGGGAAGCTATGACTTTAACAGAGACCCTAGCAGTCAATTCAGAGACGAAGGAGTTCTGACAAGCAAGAATGGAGAGATTTTCCAGGTATTCAAGAAACATTTCAGAAACTCCATGCCTTAGAAATAAAGCTACTCTCTCGCCTCCCTCTAAGAAAGCTTAAAAACATGACTGGGAAGGAAAATAAAGCTGATCTGCTAGGAATTGAACTGCCTACCAGAAAAAAACTCAAAAGGTTCTGAAGGAATGCTACAAAATCCAGATATTCAACAACATAATATCCATGATATCCAGCATATGTTCAAAAATTACTAGTCACCTAAAGGGAAATGTGACCCATCATCAGGGAGAAAAAAAATCAGTTAATAGAAACCAAGCTGGGATGACCTAAATGTTGAAATTAGGAGACAAGAACTTTAGAGCAGCTGTTATAACTATATCCAAGGGCCAAAAGAAAATATTGTTATAATGAATATGCAGATGAAAAATCTCAGCAGAAAAATGTAAAACATAAAAAGAATCGAATGGAAATTCTAGAATACAAAGTACAAACTTAGAAATGAAAAGATACACTGGAATCAAACCTGCAGATTGTATACCACCAAGAGTGAACCCTATGTAAACTGTGGACTTTGGGTGAGTATGACGTGTCCATGTAGATTCATCGACTGTAACAACTGGACCACTCTAGTGGAGGATGTTGATAATGGGGGAGGCTATGGGTATGTGGTGGTAGGTGGTATGTAAGAAAATCTCTGCACCTTCCCCTCAATTTTGCTGTGAACCTTAAACTGCTCTAAAACAATAAAGTCTTAATAAAAAAAAAAAATTAATGGCAAAATGAAAATTTACTGGAAGAAAAATTTAGTGCATTAGAGATGCCAGAAAAGCTGGGGAACTTGAAAACAGATAGGTTGAAATTATTCACTTTGAAGACTAGAGAGAAGAGAGGTTGGGAAAAAAAAACAAAAAAAAAACTGAACAAAACCTCCATGATCTGTGAGACTGATATTTTCAAATTGCCTAACATATGTGGGATTGGTATATATGTGATTATACATGTGTGTGATTCCTCTCAAAAGGAGCTGAGAATGAAGAAAAAAATGTTTGGAAAAATTATGGCCAAATTACCCCCAAATTTGAGGAAAATAAGCTTACGTATCCAAGAAGCTTGACAAACAAGAAAACCACTCCTAGGTGCATCTTTTTTAAACTCCTAAACAGAAGAAAATTTTGAAAGGCAGAGGGGAAAAATGATCCAGTACATACAAGGAAAAATATCATACAAATGCTGCCTGCCTTTTTGTCAGAAACAACAGAAGCATGAAGACAATGGAGTGACATCTTTAAAGGACTCAGAAAAAAAAAATTCTTTTAACCCAGAATTCCATATCTAGTAAAAAGTACGTGCAATACTGAAAAAGACATTTTTCAATTAAAAGAAAAAAAAATCGTTTTGGTGGCAACAGATCTGCACTACAAGAAATGCTAAAGGAAGCTCTTCAGTCAGCCAGAAAGGAATTAACACTAGACAGAAATCCGGATTTACAAGAGGGAATGAGGAGTAACAAGAAATAATAAATATGTGGGTAAATATAAAAGATTTTTTTCCCTTCTCTTAACTTTCTTTAAAAGACATATGATGGTTTAAAGTAATAATTTAAGATTGCACTGTGGGGCTTATAACCTATGTGCACTGTGGGGCTTATAACCTATGTAGATATATATGCCAACACAGCACAAAAGATGGTTGTGGGCAAGTGGAACTATCCTGCTTCAAGGTTCTTATATTGTTTCTGGATGTGCTAAAACATTAAGTAGAATGTTACAAGTGAAGATATATGTGGTAATTCCTAAAGCAACCACAAAATGACGTCAAGAGGTGCTGTTGAAAAGCCAACAGAGTAATTAAAATAGAACACTAAAAAAAAAAAAAAAAAAATCAACACAAAAGAGGTCTGTAAAGGAGGAACAGAGTATCAATAAACAAATGGGGCCAATAGCAAAATGGTAGACCCACATCCAACCATACCAATAACTACTAAATACAAACAGATGAAACACTAATTAAAAGTGAAGTACTAGATAAAATAGCAAGGCCCAACTATATCCTGTCTACATGAGATGTACTTTTAAAATAAAGACAATATGTTGAAAATGAAAGGAAGAAAAACGATATACATGAAAACAGTAAGCAGAAGAAAGGCTGGCTCTACTAATGTCAGACAAAATCCACTTCAAGACAAGAGCTCTACCTGAGTTAATATGGGATATTGCAGTAAGACATAAAGGTCAATTAATCAGGGAAGACATAACAATAATAAATGTATAAGCACCTAATAGTAGAGCTGCAAAACAGATGAAGCAAAAAACTCAGAACCAAAAGGAGAAATAACCAAATCCACAACCAAAAGGAAAGATTTTTAATGTCCCCCTCTCAGTAGGTAATAAAAAATTAGACAAAAAACTTAATAAGGATATAGAAGATCTAAACAACACTATCAACTACTTGGATTAAATTTGAGAATGCCACACCCAAAACTTGAATAGTACTCATAAAATGTCTCAATAAATTTCAAAAGATTACAGTGTATGTTCTCTGACAACAGTGGAGTTAATAATAAGATATCTAGAAAAAAACACATATTTTTAGACAAAAACCCACTTTTATATTACCCAAGAATCAAAGAAGAAATCACAAGGGGAAGTGAAAGAAATATTTTAACGGTATGATAATGGAAACACAACATATCAGAATGTGTAGAATATAGCTAAAGCTGCTTTTAATGAAATTTATACCTTTAAGTGCTTATATTAGAAAAGAAGAATGGTTTAGAGTCAATGATCTACTTTTTCTACCTTAAGAACTTAAGAAGTTAGAACAAATTGAGCAGATTATACCCAAAGTAGAAGTGGGAAATAATAAAGATTAGAAATCAATGAAATACAAACAGAATTTAAGAAGACAAAATTTCCTCTTTGGAAATATTAATAAAATTCATAGTTAGTAGGAAAGACCTTAACTGACAAACATACAAAGTGTCTCTTCAAAACTTTTCAGATCCAATGTGTTATGTGATTCAGAATTTTAGATCTTAGAAGGTTTGGTCCTGTAAATACTGTATATTATATAATATTTTCAGTGAGGTGTGGGTAGTACCCTATAATCAAACACATTAATATTTCCTAGTGAAATGCATAGATATTCACTTTTAGAAAGATAAATATTATAAATAGCCTCATCACAATTCAAGTCAGGTTTTGTTGGCAAAAATTCCAAAACAAATTGGATTTTAGAGCTTTTTCTTTTAATTTCTGAATTGTAGCATTGCTATTGTGGATTTGTATTAAATTGATTACTCCTTTTTACAGATGGGCCTTTGATATCCTTGAACATATGAGAGTGCCCCATTACTAAGTCTTAAAGGATGACTTTCTTAGCTAAGATCAAAGGATGAATTTTTTCCTCCTACAGTTGCCATGAGGCTAGAGGATCAGGATATTTAGTAAATCCAATGACCTTTATAGTGACCTTTGCCTACATTTGAAAAAAAGACATTAGACTTCCAGGTAACTGGGTTGTTCTTCACCACCGAGGACAGAAATTTCAGAGAAAGAATATTCTACCCCAACATGTAATTTTATAGTAAAATAACAAAAATTATCACATTTCCAAACACACAATAGTAAACAGTGATATACACAACAAAACAGAAAATATCCTTGGAATTTTATAAAACCAGCACTTGTATTTTCCATTTTAAAAGTCCATTTTTGTCAGGCAAATTCCACGCAAAATATATTTTAAGTCAACAATGAAAAAAGTTCATAAATCATACATCTAAATGTAATTTTATGCCTTATTTAAAATAACCTTAGCAGAAAATTTATTGCCTCGATTAAACATTATCTCTAGCTACAGGGAAATCCAATTGTACAAACCTAATATTTAATTCTCAGGAAGATCACAACAGGAAGAATAGCAACAGAACAGCGTTAATAGTAATGATTGTAACAATTTCCTTTAAAGCCCATGCAATACTCCTACAGATGTTAATTGGAGCCATGCATGCATTAAATCAGATACGTGTACTTACTATTACTGCTACTGCTGTCATTCCTAAGGGAACTGGCTGCAACAGGGGGTAACATAAATGGTTTTGTGACACTTACTCTGGAATCTAAATAGAAAGCAATAATGTGTCAGTGTTGCATGGTGATTTACATAAATTACAGAGTCCTCAAAAGGTGAAGTGCAATATCAGAGTACTTTCCAGGTCTGCTTCCCAAATCTAGATTATTCAGATTTGAGAAGGGGATATTAAGAAGACTGGAGGTGAATAATATAATTGTACATTACTAGCAAATATCAGATAAAAATATGACTATCTCATATATTGTTTACTCATGCACAATAAGTGTTGTTTTGGCTTGAACACCAACAAATCTACAACTGTTTGTTTCTTTCATGCCACTGATATTTGCTTTTATATTAGACATACACATATCTTTCCCTAGCTACACATATATTTGAGTCAAAGGTAGATTCTTACCTATACATATAAGATTCAAGCTTGCTTTTTATACTTATATTAGAAATGCTTATATGTCTTACCTTTTTCAGGACTTGATGTTGAAGACATCACACATTCACTAGTTTTAGAAGCCACCATCTTCAAGTCCTTGAAGGCATCGATGGACTTATTAAAAATTCCAAAGAATTTTTCAGGAGTAAACAGCCTAGGTTCTGGGCTCTTAGATGATTTTTTTACATTCTAGAAGAAGAAAAAAAATAGGATTATATTTTTCAAATAGTCTATAGATTTAACTGATGTCAAGGTAATAGACTATAAATGTGTTCTTGAAAGATTCAAGTGAAACGGACACTTTTACTTCTTTTTTTCTTTTTTTTTTTTTGCGGTACGCGGGCCTCTCCCTGCTGTGGCCTCTCCCGTTGTGGAGCACAAGCTCCGGACGCGCAGGCTCACTGGCCATGGCTCACGGGCCCAGCCGCTCCGCGGCACGTGGGATCTTCCCGGACCAGGGCACGAACCTGTGTCCCCTGCATCGGCAGGCGGACTCTCAACCACTGCGCCACCAGGGAAGCCCGAAACGGACAATTTTAGACAACTGTTTTAACACATATTATTCAAATTGGTACTGCAGGGTAAATGATCCCATCCAGTTGAGTCTGGGGCTTAACTCCGGATAAAAGGAAGAGGGTGGTGGTGAGGGTGAGAAAGGTGAATACAACATCATAATAATGAAATAATCCTAACAACAAATTACAGACACTGTTCTTTAGAGATGCTCATTAAAATGATTACTCCTCATTAAAAAAAAAAATACCCCTCCATTAATACATGCTCCAAATAGTCAATAATTTAAAAGTCTGACGATAATAAGTACTGGCAAGGACATGGAGCAGAGGGGTCTCTTATAAATCACTGGAATGACATAAATTGACACATTTGATATTATCTAGTAAAGTTGGACATGTGCCCATCCTGTGACCCAGAAATTCCACTTCTAGGTAAATACTCTGAGGAAGCTCTTGCACAACTGCACCAAGAGGCATATAAGAAAGTTATTCCCAGCAGTGTTTATAAATCCTTACACCAATAAACAGGAGAGTGGTTTAATAAACAGCGGTATATTGAATCAATGGAATGCTCTATAAGCAGTAAAAAACAAAACACTACATACAGCTTTATGCATCAATGTGGATATATCTTATAAACATAACGCAGAGTGAAAGAAGCAAGTCTCAAAAGAATAAAAAGAGTATGATTTTCTATAAAATCCTCCAAACAAGTCAAAGTTCTATTTTAGGAATTCATAAATACATGATTATAAATAAAAGCAGGTAATAATAAGAGTTAACACCCATGTAGCACTTACTATGTACTACTCTATGATTAGTAAATGGACATTCTCTGGTATTTGGAATGCTCTTCCAGACACTGCCATTTACTGACCTCCTAACTCATCTTTCAGGCCCCAATTCGTACGTTATTTCCTTCATGATACCTCGTCTAATATACCCTACTTTTTGTGACCTCTACTTCTTATCAATGCCATTAGCACACTATTTGTACTGATATGATTGATATAAAAAGAGATGTTGGGCTTCCCTGGTGGCGCAGTGGTTGAGAGTCCGCCTGCCGATGCAGGGGACACGGGTTCATGCCCTGGTCCGGGAAGATCCCACATGCCGCAGAGCGGCTGGGCCCGTGAGCCGTGGCCGCTGAGCCTGCGCGTCCGGAGCCTGTGCTCCGCAACGGGAGAGGCCACAGCAGTGAGAGGCCACAGCAGTGAGAGACCCACCTACCGCAAAAAAAAAAAAAAAAAGAGAGAGAGATGTTAACTCTAAGAGATGTGCTCATCTTAAAAAAATTTTAATTAAAAATTTATAAATTAGAAATCTCACAAATATGCCCCCATCCCAGCCATGACCAAGCAGCATAGGTTTTAGAGAAGAGGAATAAAAAGCAATACCAATGAATACAAAGTTACCTCAAATGAGTATTCTTCCATGCACTCCACAAGGTCATCGACTATTTTCACAAGTTTGTCTATGATAGAGTAATTACTCAAGCCTTCAGAAATATTTGAAAACTTGTCCAGAAGATCAGTCAAGCTGACTGACAACTGTTCCACCATCTCGCTTATCCAACAATGACTAGGCTGTAAGAAATTGAAAGAAAAGAAGATAAAGCACCTATTTTAAGTACAGTAACCTTGGATTACCCTTCAAAGCCATCAATGTTTCAGTCATGGACTCCTGGACAAAGGATTTCCTTATATCAGAATAGGTTAGTTCTTATGTTTTGTTTAACTCATACCTAACATCTGTTTCAAAATTTACAAATGCATAAAGATCAGAGGAAACTGTTGATGGTAAAGATTTTGCTCTTCCATGGAAGTAAAATTAAGACAAGAAGAGCCAAGACAGAGCCCTTGACAAGGTTCAGATACTAATGGAATTTAAAAGAACTTTAGGCCCAGAGGAAACTACAAAAAATTATTGTGGGAGAGAGTCCTAGTCTTCAAGGAACTTCCAGTCTTTTGGTGAATTGGAAAATGAATCAGTGGATTAATAATAGCTTATTTTTCTAAAGACCTTGATAGATTTCAAGGTTTCTTCATAGATGAGTTCCTGTGAGTGTTTTTTTAAAAAAAAAAGTAGCCCTGGAAGAATGTGGTCTGAGAGGGAAGCACGTTTGCCTTAGTAGCAGGACCAGCTACATAATTTGTGGGGCCAATGGCAACATGGAAATGTATTTATCGTTCAAAAAAATGATTAAGAGTTTCAAGATGGCGACGGCAGAGCATGAAACCAAGCACGGAGCCCCCTGCCCATGAAGCCAGACCAGCCCACTGGTTAGAAGCTCAAGCCTTGGAGTCAGGCATAACTGGGTTCAGTTCTGGCTGAGAGACTCCAGACAAGCTACATAAATTCTCTGAACCTCACTTTGCCTCTCTATAGAATGGGAATAATGGAAACAAGGTAGTTTTGAGGAGATGAGGTACATAATTTGAATGTAGGCAGTATTTTTATAAAATCTTTTTCCCTACAGTGTCTCCTGGGGCCTAGAACAGTGTCTGTCATATGGGAGTTGCTCAGAAACTACTTGCTGAACTGATGTAGGTGTGATTAAAAAACGAATGAGAGGGGCTTACCTGGTGGCACAGTGGTTAAGAATCCACCTGCCAATGCAGGGGACACGGACCTGGTGGCACAGTGGTTAAGAATCCACCTGCCAATGCAGGGGACCCGGGTTTGAGCCCTGGTCCGGGAAAATCCCACTGGCCGCGGAACAACTAAGCCCGTGAGCCACAACTACTGAGCCTGTGCTCTAGAGCCCACGAGCCACAACTACTGAAGCCCACGTGCCTAGAGCCTGTGCTCTCCAAGAAGAGAAGCCACCCACCGCAATGAGAAGCCCACACAATGAAGAGTAGCCGCTGCTAACAGCAACTAGAGAAAGCCCACACACAGCAACGAAGACCCAAAGCAGCCAAAAATAAAAAATAAATTAAAAAATAAAAATGAATGAGAAAAAATACTCCACCATAGGGGTCCATGTTTTTCTGGAAAGGGCTAGATGGTAAATATTTTAGGCTTTCTATGCCAAGAGGCAAAAATCAAGGATATTGTGTAGGTCCATTTATACAAGAGAAAATAAATTTCCACAAATTTTTTAATTACAAAGTTTAAAAGGTAATGATTATGCTTGAATATAATTTCTTTTGCATAATAATTGAATTTAGGGCTTCCCTGGTGGCGCAGTGGTTAAGAATTTGCCTGCCAGTGCAGGGGACATGGGTTCGAGCCCTGGTCCGGGAAGATCCCACACGCCATGGAGCAACTAAGCCCGTGCACCACAACTACTGAGCCTGAGCCCTAGAGCCTGCAACCTACAACTACTGAAGCCTGCGTGCCTAGAGCCCGTGCTCCACAACGAGAGAAGCCACCACAATGAGAAGCCTGTGCACTGCAACAAAGAGTAGCCCCTGCTCTCAGCAGCTACAGAAAACCCTTTTTGCATGCAGCAGCGAAGACCCAGTGTGGCCAAAAATTAAATAAATGAATTTAAAAAAATTAATTTAATTTCTTTCGTAATACAGGTTTATCAGTAAGAAGAATGGAATGCTTTATTTTGGGTCAACATTTTGCTTGGGGTTAAAAGCATTCTCTATCATCAAATAGACTGTAAGTGTTTATCTGTAAAAAACAAACTCAGCTGCCTGTCCATATAAAAGTAGGCAGCAGACTGGATCTGGCCTATAGGGTATAGTTTGCCAACCCCTGCTATAAATGGTTGTGGATCAATAAAGGTTTAGATTATTAGGAAAAACTTCTTAGTATGTTAGAATGGATTATAATTTTTTTTTAATTAATGTGACATCACTTAAAATATAATAATTGGTCATAAATTCACATACTTGGTATACTGTAATGTTATCTTCTCTCTTATAAAGATCTTTTAAGTAAAGGTCCTGATTTATTTTTTTAACTGTTAAAATGTTATAGTGAGAAAAATAAGATAATTAGTGGCAAAGATAAAATGGTCTTGGCTTATTAAGATCCTAAATAATTTAAAATGACTCCTATTGTAATAAAAATGTTGTAATCAGAGAGAGTAACTGATGCCATGTAAAACGAATAAAACCACTAAACTTTATTTCTTTACTACCAGCAGAATATCTCTGTGGGGGAAGGTCAAGTAATTTACGTATTCTAAATTATACAAGGGGGCCATTTTATATTTATTTAACAGAACAGTGTTAATTAATATGATTCAGCTGAAAGGGAAACTGGCTTATCTACAGAAAGGTGAGCTGCAATTTCTGGAAGCATTAAATGCCATTCAAAACTTTTAGGGAGTGTTGGCTCTGGCTTCAGATAAGTAGAATAAACAAACCCCTAAATGGGAATTAGTTCAATTAGGCCATTTTATTTGACTCATCAACCAAGTTCTCAAAGACTGTGTCTCCAAAACATGTTGAGAATGAACTCTTTGTTTCGTAAAATTAACGCTCATCTCAAGCGTATGCAAGTTCATATTTGCATCGTTAACAAGTCTCTTTACAAGCTGTCAGTCTTTCTTTTGGGGCTGACTGCTCTCCAAGTTTCCCTCTATTTAGACAGCGATAATTCCCTTTAGATAGTCAGCCCTATCAGCAAGGGGCAGATTTCCTAGGATATAGGAAACAGCACATTCTGTAAATACAGCCTTAATAGTACTTATTCGGTAGAACAGCCTTCACCAATTCGTTCATTCCATTGAAATTGTGCAAATTTTTCCATGGCAAGCAGATCTCATGTATTAATCTTTTCAAACTCTGTCCTTGCTCCACTTTGTGAATAAGCTTGCCTGTCCTCTCAGATCCTCTGACCTGTAGGAACCAAAATCAAATTGCCTTGTTCTGAACTAAGGTACTCCTTTTGTTTCTGTGGTCTTTGCCTTAAATGAACAGGTTGGTTTTGTTGTTGTTGTTGTTTCTTTTTTTTTTTTTTTTTAACATCTTTATTGGAGTATAACTAAGATGAAACAGAAACATTGAGTATCCCTAATGTGAGCCTATGGAAGAGTGGATCATTTAAAAAAAAGAGTGAGATTCTGGTAAACATTAAACAGATTAGTTTAGTAAACTGCCTTGTACTTGGGTAAATAATTAACATTTCTTTTTAGATTTCCAGAAAGAAATGTCAAAGCTCCTTTTGCAGTTGGAAGAAATCAGTCTTCAGCTGGGAAAGTGCCTTTTTTTGTTTTTAACATCTTTATTGGAGTATAATTGTTCTACAATGGTGTTAGTTTCTGCTTTACAACAAAGTGAATCAATTACACCCACACATATGTTCCCATATTTCCTCCCCACTGTGTCTCCCTCCCTGCCACCCTCCCTATCCCACCCATCTAGGTGGTCACAAAGCACTGAGCTGATCTCCCTGTGCTATGCGGCTGCTTCCCA
>RJWK010014408.1:0-37718 GCA_004363435.1 Platanista minor | reverse complement strand
TACAAATGGGATTTATATTACAGGTTCCCCCCACTGCTGCCCTCCCCCTCTCTGGAGAGGTCTTGGGAAGGGCCACGCAGTGCACCGACGTGGCTCAGGGACCACAAGTCCCAACCTCCTGCTCCCAGGTAACTGAATGGCCTGCAGCAACTCACAGCCAGAGAGGACACTTTCTCTATCAACTAAAATACTACAGGAAAATGATCAAAAGGTGCAACAATTTAATGAGTACTCCATTTTCTCATATAATTCCATTAGAGACAACGTTGGTTATTTATGTCTGAAGCCTAGACCTCTATTTGAAGAGGACATTTGAGTTCACCTCTCATGAAGGAATCCCGTAACTTTATTAACAAATTCAAAAGAAGTCTTTTTTTTTTTTTTTTTTTCTTTTTAAGTTCTTCCCTGTGACCCTCTGTTCATATTCAAAACTGTGTTCAAAAAATCTCACTTTGGGCTAGACACATAGAAGAGAACAAAATAAAGAACGACTTGAGTTATACTCTTGCTCCAATTAAGGAAGTTTCTGGAATGCAAATTTCTTACAGGTCAGGACTTATTTCTGAAGGTTCTGTTAAGCTCTTTAACTCCCCAAACTCACACATGGTTAAAACATAGAGTAGGACGGTGAAATTACCAACAATATACCTTTGGATGTCAGAATAAGAGAGACGTATTTCATGATTTAAATAGAAATGTGATTTTTGGAAAGGATTAAATGATTAATCCAACCTCTGCAGAATTAACTAATGGTGATGAAAGGCATCTGGGAAAAGGCCAAATGTTTCATTTTGAGAGATCTGCCAGTTCTTATTGAGAACCAAATGCCCAAACCCCACACAGAGATCTGTTTCTTGAAGGAAAAACTGCCATCACCTGTTTTTAGAGCCACTTGAAATTATGTCATCCCACCCCCCTGGGGAAATGTACATGATGTGGTTTCTCGCTTCAGCAGCCTCAGGCTGGAGTTAGTGCCCGCCTGGGTCTCTGTGCGCTGCACAGTGAGCTGTGTTTCCCAAGCTCCAAGCACCTAAATCAAAGCACTTACTCTGCTGATGGAGAAGACCATGCCAGGCTTGCCAGAACACACACCCATAAAGCAGTGCCTGAACTGCCAATAGAAGAGGTGTTCGCAAATGAAGGTGATGAGGCTGAGAGCCATGGCGGCCCCCAGCATGTAGAAGACGCCCGCCATGTTGTCAATGTCCAGCTGGCTGCTCATGACCTCATTCTTCTCATTGTGGCAGATGCCCGTGAGCCACAGAGCTTCCAGCTCCTCCATCTCCCCTGGGGGTGGGACGGGGAGGAGAACAGGCAGAGAGAGGAGAGAGGGCAGGAGTAGAGAGAGGGGGTGGGAGGGGTGTTGGGAAAAGGAGAGGAAAACATGAGAGAGAAAGAGAGAAGGAGACATAAAGAAAGAAAACCAACAGAGAAAGTTAGTGATTTTATTAAACACCGTTATGTAGTAACTTATCAATGTATTCAGGTATATTCAATGAAAACATAATGTGGGTACCACCGGTGACACAAAGATAGGCGACATTACCTCTGTGTCCCATTACCTACCCAGTGTAAACTGGTATATAGACAATCACTACGACAAGCTATATGCAGGTCACAAGAGCTGCTTGAATTAGTAAGAGAAATTTTGCCGATGGGTGGCCAGTGGGTTTTCATGAGGAATGTAGGACTTGGAGGTGGGCACGGTGAATGGGTGAACTGTAATTTATATTGCACAGAAAGGCGCTCCAGGCAGCAGAAATAGCATGATCAAGGGGAGGAAGGTAGAAAATCGCCAGGCGTGTTTGGGAAAGGCGGGCAGGCAAAGGAAGCTGAATACAAAAGGTTGATGCAAGATCGCTGAGGGCCTGGGTATCAGACTGAAGAACTCTGAACTTTCTGTTGTTGTTGTTGTAGACGGTGAGGAACAACATATCCGAACAAGCGATTCAGAAAACTGCTCCCAAAAAATGGTGCAAAGCAGGATTGGGTGGGGGGACGAGAGACAGAGACATATCGGCAGAGAGATTGATTGATTCCCTAGAGGCCCTCAGGCTTCCTGATCTCTTGTCGAAAAAATAAATATTCACAGTAAAAGGGAGGAAGCTGAAGTAAAATGAGACCACCAAATTCGGACCTGCCTCCTTTGAACTCTGCTCAAGGAAGTTTTGATGAATTCAAGTCATTCCAGGTTACAATAACCTTGATCCACTTCAGTGGATACTAGGAATTAGACAGGTAGAAATCGTGGACAAAGGGAAAATGACAGAAACCATATGCCCGAGAATGCATCTAATTCCAGAGAAGCGAAAATCGGAAAAGCTCACGAAGAAAATTGCCTGTTCCGATAGTTCCAGTTTGGTTCAAAACATGAACCTCGTCTGAATAATCTGACCGAAGCCCTGGCAACTTCTGCAAATCATGTCTACGGCCGCTCTTCCTCGTGGATAGAGGCCCCGTATTGCCTTTAAGTGACAGTTGCATTACAATGACAGAAACCCTTACACCAACATGGCTTGTAACACTCTACCTCGAAACCCCCCCCCCCTCCTCTTTCTGACGTTAATCAAATCACTTTTTGCTCATTTCTTGGATCAGACTATGATTTTCCTAACGAGGGAAGAACTGGCTTCCCCCAAAGTCTGACAATCTCCCTGTGCTTTTCTGCTGCTTCTCGCATCCCTAACAGCAAAGATTCGGCAGACAGAACTTAGGGAACCGCTTGGTTGATGGCCTGTGAGGCCAAGAAGAGTCAGGCTGCTCCTCCGTAACTGGATTAGCTTCTGTGAGACGAACAGGAGGAGTAGGTGCTTTAGACAATAAAGTGAAGAGGAATGCGGGAGGCGTGAGCGTAATGAAACAGGAGATGAGATTTCCTCAAAGCAAGCTGTCTGCTCAGTCTGCTGCGAGAGTCACTCTGGGGAGTGAGTGCCTTCCGGTGTCTGCCTCTGAGGACCCTGGCCCTGCTTCCTACCTCTTCCAGAGGGAAAAGCAAGATGGGAGAGGGGAGGATGAGCAGATGGCCACGTGTGATTTCTCTGCCCTTTTTCTCTGGGCCCAGAGAGAGCAGAGAGCTTTCCAAACTTCCATCCACTGCTCGGGCCACATGTGAGAAGACGGTTTGGGGAACTTCTGATCCATGCCCCTCTTACTTTATCCCTGAGGGTTTGATCATACCCTGCAATCCTGAAACACACCTCCTTGACTGACTAATCCTCTCCCCCAAATTTCACCCTGGGTTGGAGTGCATAACCACGCCCCACTGCCCCCCGCAGTTCCTCTGTTGAAGTCCTAACTCCCAGTACCTTGAAATGTGACTTTATTTGGAAGTAGGGTAATTGCAGATGTAACTGGTTAAGATGAGGCCACCAGGATACGGTGGGCTCCTAATCCAATATAACTGGTATCCTTAAAAAGGGAGGGAATCAGACATAGACGTGTACAGAGGGAAAACATGCACACAGGGAGAAAGCCACGTGAACATGAAGGCAGAGCAGGGGTGAGGCGTCTACAAGCCAAGAATGCAGTAGATTGCCAGCAAACCACCATGAGCTTAGGGGAGAGGCATGGAGCGGATTCTCCCTCGAGTCCCTCATTAGGAACCAAAGCCAACACTTTGATCTTAGGGTTCTGGCCTCCAGAACCTTGAGCCAAAGGTCTGTTGTTTAAGTCACTCGGTTTGTGGTACTTTGTTACAAAGCGTTAGGAAACTAATAATATATACCCTCCACATCTCCTAGTATACTGTGAAATGCTGTCCCTTTCTTTAACTCACCATCTCCGAAGAGCTGCAGGATAGCAAGGTCCACCTGGCGCTTCCAACCAGAATCCTTTTGGATGGCAATGCCATAACCAGTGGAAGCAAAGACCTTCCCGCTGCCAATGGTCACCAGCTTGCAGCCTTCGTCTCTGCCTGCCATGTAGTTCAGCACTGCTGCATCGTAGATGAAGGCATCCAGTTTCCTGTGCGAGAAAGAAACAAACAAAGCAAGTCCGGTGGAGGAATTGTAGTACAGAACTACCAATGGGGTCATTAATAGGAAGCAGTAGGGCTCCAGCAGACTATGGGAGGAAGTGGCTCAAAGTAAGGCTCAAGGTGGAACTCAGCCAGTAACTGAAGCCTAAATCCCAGGCTGTTCTTGGTGTGATTTCAGGTTGAAAGGAGGAGTTCTCTCCCTCCCACTGGGAATGATGAGAATGTAAGCTGGGCCTGAAGCCAACTCATAAGCTGTGTCTGAAAGGAGAAGGAGTAAAAAGGAATCAATAAAAATAATAACAGAAATAATGAAAAGGAACTATCACAATGATAACAACAAACAGCATGGGTTAGACTTATATACCATGTTCCATTTCTCCGTTCATTACAGTCCGGAGTCGGGTAAGTGTAGGTAGACGTGTAGCACTAGATGGGCAATGCATTTTTTTTGCAGTCAGAAGGGTTTCAATATTCTGTTTTTGCAGCGCAAGGAGAGAAGTGAGTCATTGGGGTGGTGGCAGCACAAGTTTGTGTCAAGAACAAATGTGTGAAACCACAAGCCAGTGCAGCATGCAGGAGAATTCAGAGGTCTCAAATTCCTAAACGTATGAGAATCTCACTGTACCTACTGTGCTTTTCAAGGAAAGAATATATAGGGAAGGGGGTAAAGCTAGGGGTAAGGTCAGGAAGGTATAGGTCAGTGTTGAAACACATCAAAGGGAGAAGAAGAAATTGATATATTCATATCAATATATATGCAGACCTCTCTATCAAGGTAATAGAGAGGTCTGCCAGCAAGAAAGGCAGGCGTCATCCTCTTCACTTTTACAAGTTAAGTTAGCTTTACTCCTCCTTGAGAAAAAAGAAACCCTTTCCGGCATGATAAGGCACAGAACATTTTTTTCAAAAGGCCTGTGAGGATCCTTTAGGAGGGGTGTCCATCAAAAAGCCAAAGCTCTGATTGACAACTGTGATTGTACCAGGGGCCAGACTGCCCAGAGTGGTCCACCCCGAACTCAAATCCCATCTTCTGAAATCTGCCGTGACTTCATAATGATAAGACAGAGTCTATGATAAGACAGAGTCTAACAGTATTTAAGTAAACATGCACCTGGGTGTTCCTTCCAGAACCAGAGCCACCAGGAGGTCTAAGTGTTGCTAGTTAACCTACACCTCAGGAAATCAGCTATGAGGCCCCAGTACCCTCAAATTCCAACTACTCTCATGGTCTTATTCTGCAGCTGTGGCTTCTGAAGGCCAAATGAATGAATGTGGCTGAGATTATGCAAGCAAACATGCTTGCAGTTCATGAGCTCCTCTTAGTGAACGAACTGAGATTACAGAGCTGGAGCAAAGAATGCCAATTTTGTTGGAACTGGAGATTGGTTAACACATCCTTACTGCGTGTTGTCCAAAAACTTTTACCCTTTCATTGTTTATTTCTCCCCGTCCATAAGACACCAAAATCATCATCTTCACCTTTCAGTCAACAGGTCTTTATTTCGTGTGTAATGCGTGAACTTTAGCCTTGACTCTCCCCTTCGACTTTTACATCTATTACATTCTTGTTTCATGGTTACACTCATGCAAGTAGAATACAGTTTATTAAAAATCCGTAGAAGTGAATAATAGCATAGGAATCTCTGTGCACTGGCCTGAATTACACTGTCACTTTAACTTGGAGATCCGTAAAGAGCAAATGCAGCCTTCTTTGCTTTAACATGGTGTGGCACCAAGCATGGCACATCTGATTCCACGTACGTTTAATAAACGTGAGCAACATATCAAGGATTCTGAGCTTGGACGCAGTTCTTACCCTGTTTTCAGGGAGAGCAATGCATCATCCACACCCCTCTGGTTGAACTTCCCCATGTAGGCGTGCATTTCTGCATAGTTATTGCGAATATTCCTCTCCGTGCTGCCGTTGGGTACAGTGCCAAAGCGGAAAGGGGGTGAGAAGTCATTAGGTCTCTGGAACTGGAGACAGAGAGAGAGAGAGAGAGAGAGAGAGAGAGAGAGAGAGAGAGAGAGAGAGAGGGAGAGAGAGGGAGAGAGAGGGAGAGAGAGGGAGGGAGGGAGGGAGGGAGAGAATATGAGTACTTCAGAAAATGTGAAGAGATATTACGTTAGCATTAGTGGATTTATCATGGAAGGGACAAACAAAAGTTCACCGAATACATTAGCCCTCACTCAGGAGCAGCAATTGCTTTCTGAAAGTGAACTTCAATCCAACTCAATTTATTCCACATTGTTGAGAGCTTTCTGTCTGCCCACCCTTGACTTGAATCCGTAACACTTGTGTGCCGCATTTATGCACACTGCACAAAACCAGGAATGATGGAAATGTGCTATTAGATTAACTGCAGTGGCCTGGTTACCTTTATTTCTGAAAATTGTGGGAAATCTGCTTCCAGGCCCCTTCATTGCACTATCAAGGCTATAGGACCTTAGTGAGGTAAGCTATGTCATACTCCTGAAACTCACTTGTTGGATAGCAAATATGTTTTGCTAAGAAGTTTTCTCTTGACCTTGCTTGATGCTTTAAAAGCCCATATTTATCCTACATGAGTTGTAGGATAAATTGTAAAAGCAAATGTAATTTAAATCATGTTCCCTCTAGTGTTTAAGAACTGAGTGTGGATTACCAGGGCTTAGCATCACAAAGTGAAATCTCTTGGATTTTCACCCCTATGACATCAGCTTTATTTCTGGCATTGCCCTGCAATGAGCAAGTCTTTATGTTGCTTCCTGAACACACAATTCATTCATTTGTATCTTCACAGCTTCATAGAGCCTGTTCCCTCAGCATGAACTCACCTTTCTCCCCAGGCCAATTCATGTCCTTCACCTCCACATGTAACTCAAAGCAATTTCTTCAGGACACTTTCTATGAGTTCTTCCTTCCATCAAGTCTACCCAACAGTGACCCGTCAGTACTCTGTGTTCTTGGTTTAGATCATAATTAATACTACAAATTCATTTATTTTTTAAATGAGCTGGCTAAGTTCTGAGAGCTAGTTAGTCTCTGATGTAGTCATGAAGCTCTAGATTGAGACAGATATGGACTGAAGAGCAGCTCTGCCACTTACTACTGTGTGACGTGGGGCAAGTGACAGGAGCTCTCCGTGCATCATTGCCTCGTATGTAATAAGGAGACAATAATGTCTACTTTTCAAGATTGTTGTGTGTATTAAATGATACAATGTACAAGAAGTGCATGGCACAGCATCTTGCATACAGCAAGTGCTCAAAGAAGACTCCTTATATTATTTTAAATTCATGTCTATATTCTGCATTCCCTAGTAAACTTCATACTTTCTAAGTTTCTCATTCTATTAGAACAGCAATGATCAGATGGAATGTGACCCAGAGTGTGTGGTCATACGTGCTGTGCCTTGGTATAGGAAAGACAATCTAGATATTTGAAGTCCACTTGGTTTCAATACTATACCATTTACTGTGGAGATACATTTGAAAATCTAACTCAGGAGTACTATGAAGCTTTGGAGCTGCCTGGGCTTCAAGCCATTCTCCTTTCTCCTTCCCTTGACCTGAGACACTCAAGAGATTCTCAGAATATGGGGACTTCAGGGACCACAAAATGTCACAGCACCAGGAATCATAAACGCCATCTTCATTGCTTAAAGCTGGCCATAGTTAAAAGTAAGGTCACGCAGTGGTGTTTGTTAGGTAATTCAAGATGCATCAAAGGACCACTACTTTCTGATGTACCATGGTGCTTTTTGCCATTAAGAGTATCTGTTTAATTATTTTTAAACAGGTTGTGATTTTTAAGTGAATAAAGACACTATAAAAGAGTCAAAGAGGGCTTCCCTGGTGGCGCAGCGGTTGAGAGTCCGCCTGCCGGTGCAGGGGACGCGGGCTCGTGCCCCGGTCCGGGAAGATCCCACGTGCCGCGGAGCGGCTGGGCCCGTGGGCCGTGGCCGCTGAGCCTGCGCGTCCGGGGCCTGTGCTCCGCAGCGGGAGAGGCCACAACGGCGAGAGGCCCGCGTACCGCAAAAAAGAAAAAAACAGAGTCAAAGAATTTTAGAGTTGAATGAGCCACTCAAGGTTAACTAGTCCAAACCCTTCATTCTACAAATGAAGACAGAGGCCCACAGAGGACAAGTAATTTGCTCAACGTCCCACAGTAGCAGTGATGGCTAACGCTATCAGGAATCGGCTGGCTTAGTTAATAGTATTCCTCATGGTCCCCAGCAGATAACAGGTTTAAAGTAAACAGGGATATGTTTTGTTGGAAGAGACAGAATGCTGTGTACAGAACTGTCAATTATAACACTTCAGATGTTTGAAAAAAAGGTATCCCCCAATCAAAAGTAGACTAGACACCATGGCAGGCAGCAGTATAACCAAATAAGCTCCCTTTAATCAGTAATTCCCCACTTTGTTAGGACAATGACAACTGATGCTCACAGTGTCCAAACGCTAGGGTCCAAAGTATTTTCTGAAACATCAGTGAAAGCTGAAATCATGTCCAGTACAATTCTGGTATAAATTTTTATGTTCTAGTTGTTTTGAAAATCGGCAATCCACGTAAGGTAGATACAATAACTTTTCTTTTCTTTTTTTTTTTTTTTTTTTTTTTTTTTTTTTTTTTTTTTTTTTTTCGGTACGCGGGCCTCTCTCACTGCTGTGGCCTCTCCCGTTGCGGAGCACAGGCTCCGGACGCGCAGGCTCAGAGGCCATCGCTCACGGGCCCAGCCGCTCGGCGGCATGTGGGATCTTCCCGGACCGGGGCACGAACCCGTGTCCCCTGCATCGGCAGGCAGACTCTCAACCGCCGCGCCACCAGGGAAGCCCACAATAATTTTTTTTTTAATTAAAATTTTTGTATTGAAGTATAATTGATTTATAGTGTTGTGTTAATTTCTGCTGTACAGCAAAGTGACTCAGCTATACAAATATATATTATTTTTCATATTCTTTTCCATTATGGTTTATAACAGGCCACTGAATATAGTTCCCTGTGCTATATAGTAGGACCTTGTTGTTTATCCATTCTCTCTCTCTATATAATAGTTTGCATCTGCTAATCCCAAACTCCCAATCCCTCCCCCAACCCCCCGCCTCTGCCATCCCCTTGGCAACCACAAATCTGTTCTCTAAAGATACAACAATTTTTGATTAACCAAATGGAATGTGATACCCAGAGTGCCTCACGTCCTGATGAAGCTAGATGATGGAAAGTTGCCATACTACTCTTAATTAACTTTAATTTCTAAGTTATCTTTGGATTTCTAGATGCTGTTTTAGAATTATATCTTTGAATACATAAATACTAAAGAAATAATAAAGGACCTAGAATAGCCAAGATGACCTTGAAGAAGAAGAACAAAGTTGAAAGACTTATACTACGTGACTTCAAGACTTGTAAAGCTGTAGTAATCACGACAGTGGGATATTAGCATAG
Organism: Platanista minor; assembly: GCA_004363435.1. Lineage (NCBI taxonomy): Eukaryota > Metazoa > Chordata > Mammalia > Artiodactyla > Platanistidae > Platanista > Platanista minor. Next base: position 28,311 of record RJWK010014408.1, on the reverse strand, counting down.
AGAGACAAAAGAGATCGTGGGATCAGAATGGAGTGTCCCCAACAGACCAACACACGTATGGTGCAAAGGTGACTCAGGACAGATAGGACAGTCTTCAACTAGCAGTGTCAGAACAGCTAGCTATTCATAGGCAAAAAAACCTTCACTCCATACCTCACAAGATATATAGAAATTAACACAAAGTAGATCATCTATCTAAATACAAATCCTAAAATTATAACATTTCCAGGAGAAAATATAGGAGAAAGGTTTTGTCACTCTGAGTTAGACAAAGGTTTCTTAGATATGACAGCAAAGTACAATCCACCACCAAAAAAAGATAAATTGGACTTTGTTAAAATCAAGAACTCTTTGAAAGACACAGGTAAAATCATGGAAAGACAAGCCACTGGCAAGATTAAAATATTTGGAAACAATTTAAAGCTACTAAAGAACTAAAGGAATTAAATAAGAAGATAGCAAGACTCTTGAATAGTTAAAGCATCTTCCATCAGAAAACAATCAGAGAAATCAGCTAGAAGAATGGAAGGCGTGGTCCTGTGGAAAGCATTGGTCTTGGAGGCAGACAATTTGGATTTGAATTCCAGATCTTTCTCTGACCAACTGCGTGAACATGGACAAGTTATTTAAATTCATGGAGCCCCATTTTTCTGGAAGTATTATTTTTAATTAATATTGAGATAACATCTGGGATTACTTAACACAATACCTGGCACACGGTGGATTCTCAAAACTATTAACTGCTTCCATGAGGATGAAGTTCTAATATCTAAAATTGTCCTATGTATATTAGATAATGTTCCCTAAGATGGAAAACTCTTGTTCCCTAATTTGTTCCTCAAACTCAGCCAGTCTGGGGACCAAAAGGGTGAGTGTATCACCCCACAATTAGCCGAAGCCGAAGCAGAAGTGAGCCTCCTTTTTCCTTTGAAGATTCTTGTCCCAGCTTGGTGAGATTTAAATAAAAACCTAGATTTTTAAAAAACTGTCACTGGAACTTGAATTTTACTAAAATTCATGGCCATGGAGAACTGTATTTTTAGTGAGGAAGAAGGAAAAAAAGAATCCTCCAAATACCACCTTGATGCTTCCAATAAATGCCCTGTAATAAAACTTACCCCAAGCTGTGAGGCATTACGTGGCACTTATTTAACCTGAATGGCAATCTGTGCTCTCTGGGGTTTGGGGAAGGAGTGAAATTTACTACTGTCCAGAACCGGAAGTCATAAAAATCCATAGAACAAGAAGGACTCTAAGAAACAAATTTTTAAAATATTAAAAAAACCAATACACCAAGGAGACCAGCATTGAATTAAAAAGCTCAGTCTGATTTTCAAATAGGTTATTTTATATAGCATTCCTTATTAGTCCCCTTTGGCCATTATGAATGGCCTTCCTTTGAACTTGGAATCTTTTTCCAGAGCTACCCAGGCCGGGATTCTAAAAACATACAGAGGAAAATAAAAACGCAGAAAGGAAGGAACTTGGGGGATGGATCCCATTTCACAGATGAGGAAACTGAAGCTCTGAAGAGACCAAGGAAGTTGTTCCAGGCCACGTGGTGAAATAGGAGGACCAGCTTATAGGGCTTGACCCCCGAGCCGAGTCGTCCCACTGCGGCTCAAATACCAGCCGCCTGGTTCTACTGCTCACTGGGGAGTGAAGCCACACACTGTGGAGCCACCCGGTGAGGGTATCCTTCCCTTCCTGTCATATCAGATGCCAACACCTCCTTGGGATCCAACACAGGGTGTCCAGCCATCACTGCAAGCACACTCTCGCACAAGGGTAAAACAGTGCCAGAATGTTAAAGAGACCTGTAATCTCACTTGATCCTCCTGGAGAGCTGCCGGGATTCAGAATTCAGCCCCTCTGAGCTCCTCAGACCATCATCTCAGCCCCCATCTGTTTCTTTTTTTTTTTTTTTTTTTTTTTTTTTTTGCGGTACGTGGGCCCTCTCACTGTTGTGGCCTCTCCCGTCGCGGAGCACAGGCTCCGGACGCGCAGGCTCAGCGGCCGTGGCTTACGGGCCCGGCCGCTCCGTGGCATGTGGGATCTTCCTGGACCGGGGCATGAACCCGTGTCTCCTGCATCGGCAGGCGGACTCTCAACCACTGTGCCACCAGGGAAGCCCTCAGCCCCCATCTTAATGACCTCAAAGTGAGTTAGTCTTGGCAGTCGGGCAAGGAGAGAGGTGCGGAGGCCAGGAGCAAAGGCCCTTTCCCCACCCAGAGATGGTGGGATTAGGGGGCACTGGGGCTGCCCCTTCCCAACAGAGAGGCTCTCCCACAGCCTGCTGCAGAGGGAAAGGGGAAGAAGTCAAGGAAGTGGAGATCTGGGTCCATTTTGTTTATTTATTAAATAAATATATAAACCGATTTTACTACGTATAAGGCAGTACTAATTTACTAATAGCAGCTACTCATATTCAACACCTATATATGTACTGGGGACAGCGCACGTTATCTCCTTTAATGATAATTAAAATGCATCCATTCATTTGACAAATATATCCTGAGCATCTAATAGCGCAGGACTGTATTTATGAGGATGCAAGAAGTTTACATACCAGAGAGTCAGAGATGTAAACATTCATTCAGTTTTTCATTTCTTTTTCATTCATTCATTTGTTCATTCATTTATTCTTTCATTCTTACAGACATTCAGCACCTATTTATAGCATCTGTCATGATACTCTAGGTGCTGGGGATAACAGTATGACAGGAGAGTAAGAACCTGCCTTCAAGGAGTTCACATCGTAAAGAAGTAAGGCAGGGCTTCGCTGGTGGCGAAGCCTAATATAGAGCCACAGATTCTTCGCTAGTCCTCGTATAAGAGATGAAGTATGTTCCCTGTCCTTGATTCTGGCTTGGCCTTGTGACTTGCTTGACCAATAGAATGTGCAGAAGTAACATTCTGGGACTTCTGAGGCTAGGTCATAAGAGCCTTGCGGTTTCCTCCTGGGCCTCTCGGAACCTGGCTCCGAGGGGAGCGGTCACCTCTGTAAGAAGTCCTACGACCGTGCGGGCTCCACGCCAGAGCTGTCATATCTAGGCGCTTCTACCTGCAGGCCCACCTGAGCCCAGCCTTCCAACCACTCCAGAGAGGGCACCAGGCAACCCCGCCCACATATCTGACCCACAAACTGGGGAAATACAATGAAATGGCCGCCGCTTTAAGCCACCAAGTGCTGGGGTAGGTTGCCGCGCAGCCATAGATAACGGGCACACAGGTGATCTCAAATAGGGAAAACCAAGCGCTGGGAAGAGATGGACACAGCTCTGATACAGGATAAAGAGTGAGTGGCCGGAGAATAAGTTTAGCCTGGCTGTCCTAAGAAGCCCCCTCTGAGAAGGTGGCTTCTGAACAAAGCGCTGGACGACGAGGAGGAACCAGGCACGTGAGGATCGGGAGGAAGACAGCGGGTGTGGCTGGGGGACTGGGAGTGACACGCTGGGCGCCACGGAGCAGTGTGCCCGTGACAGTGGAGGCCAGAGCAAAGGGCGCTGTCCTGAACAGCCTCTAGGAGGCCGCAGAGCCCGGGCTAAGAGCTGAAGGGAGAGTTATCTGGTAGGGCAAGAGGAGAGAAGGGGTTTTTAGATAGACACAGCAGTCTGTGCAGACGCAGGGCCCTGGGCGAGGCGGGGCACGACTGGAGATCACGGGCAGTTTGTCATTGCTGGAGCCTAACAGGTATGGCCCTGGTAACTGGAGGGCAGCAGAGCTGAAGAGGCAGGGCCTGGTTCACAATGGGAGTTGAATTCTGCACAAAGGAGTTCACGAGTCCATGCTCTAAGGGAAAAGAAACAGCAGAGCCTCTGGAGCCAGACTGCTTGAGTTCAAATCCCAGCTCTGCCGCTTAATAGCTGTGTGACCTGGAGCAAACTCACTTAACTTCTCTGTGCCCCAGTTTCCCCATTTGTACAACGGAGCTAATAATGCTACCTACCTCATGAGGCTTCTGAGTATTCAACAGGTTAATCTGGGCAACATGTTAAACACACTATATTAGCTATTATTACTGTCATCATCATCATCATTATCAGAAGCAACTGGAGAATTCTGGCTGAGTGTCAAGACTGGGTTTTTGTGTCCGAAAGAGCCCGGAGGGTCAGCAGTGAAGGGCAGCTTGGAAGGAATAAAGCAGAGAGACGGGAGCTGCAGAGGACACGCACTCGGATGAGGGTCTGGGCCCCAGGGAGAACAAGGAGGGGCAGAAGCACCGTCAGATACTTCCTTACCGTCCAAGAGTGTGAAAGAGGCCGTATGCACAGCTAGACGAAATCATCACCGCGGGCTGTGTACCAGTGCCACCGAAGTTCCACGGGAGAAAGGCTGCAAGCAGCCCGGCTTCCTGGACGGCTTCTTGAAGGAGGCTGCATTTCAGTTGGCAGGGGGATGGGTTGGGCTTGGAAGGGTGGAGGTGGGGCAGGAATGTCCCTTCACATCAGAAGAACCCTCTGCTGCAAGACACTCCTTGTCCAACTCTGTTCAGTTCCCACGGTGAGGAAGGAAACAGATCCTTGCAGAGTTTTTCTGAGTCCATGACGGCAGAAGAAAAGAAAACCAGAACTCTCCTCCATGTTGATGGCGCCCAGGCTTCTGTGCCGACGACCAGACACAGCCCAGCGAGGTTCCTTAGTGTTAGATCTTGGGAATGACAGCCGGCAAAGGAAAGGGTCTCTACTCAAAGGAGGAGGGAGGCAAGAAATGCCTTCCGGGGTGGCTGGCGACCCTGAAAGATGGCTCTTCTCCTCCAGTCGGGAGTCCGATCAGCCTATGCAAATGAGCACAAGCCAGCTCTGTGACCTTGCAGAGACGGATATTGTGATGTCCTGCTTGCAGGGTCCACGCGCGTGAGACACGGAATCTGGGGGCTTTTGTCTTCAAAGCTTGACAATCCCACACATCAATATTCATTCCATCACTCTGGCTTTTACATTTGAATCACACACAAAAAAATCAATGCCCAAATGCCACTCAGCCCTCTGGGGCACCCAGGAGAAAAGATGGGAATGCTTAGGCTACAAGGGCAGCTTTTGCCCGGTCTGCTAATAATGAGGAGGTGGCAGAACAGCAGAATTCTTCGGGGACCACTTTACCTATGCAGCACTCTCCTGTTATCACCGTTATCAGCATCAGCACCCTCTGTTTTCACAGGACTGTTTTTTCATTGACTTTCTTTATTTTTTACGTACAGTTCTATGCGTTTTGTTATTCTATTGATCCATTCATTCATTTAAATGGGGGTAAAATGTACATAAAACTGATCATTTTTTTGTTATTGATATATCTTTTAAGCCATTGTTGGTAGTTTGGTTTTGCTTTGTGATCCAATCTGAGAACCTTTTGCCTTTAACACAGGAATTTGTGCTATTTTTCTTTGTTCATAGTTAAGGTATGTTTGGTACTCATTTTATCTTCTAAAAATGTCCTTCTGTTTTAGCAATAAAATTTACCGTTTTAAATATTTCTAAGTGTGCAGTTCTGTGACCTTAAGTGCATTCACACTGCTGTGCGATCAGCACCACCATCTACCTCCAGAACTTTTTCATCTTCCCCAGCTGCGATGCCATACCTGTTAAACAGTAACTCCCCATTCGTTCAACTAATTTTAACCACATACAGAATCTTGTAACCAGCATGATCAGGGCACAAGACAATTCCATCACCCCAAGAGTTCCCTTATGTTCCTTGCCTACAGTCCTCCCTCTACCTTTAACCTCTGGCGACCACTGATGTCTATCCTCTGTTCCCATAGTTTTGCCTTTTCCAGAATGTCCTACAAATGGAATCACACAGCATGTAACCTTTTGAGACGGGCTTTTCACTTCTCATAATGCCTCTGAGATTGATCCATGCTGCTGCTGTGTATCCGTAGGTCATTCCTTTTTATTGCCGGGTAGAATGCCACTGCGTGGCTGTATTGGTTTGTTTATCCATTCACCCATGGAAGGACATTTCGGTTACTTTCAGCTCGGGATAACTATGAATAGAGAAGCTATAACATTGACATACAAATTTTTGTGCAAGCGTAAGTTTTCATTTCTTTAAGGTAAATGGGTCATGAGAGCTACCACACTGCCTGGGACCCCGTCCCCCACCCCCACCCCCCCCAAGCGCATCTCCTTTTGCAACTCTCCTCTCTTTTGATCTTCCCAATTTTCCCATGAACTATAAAGTAAGTACATCAACTGTTATTATCTTATTATTCTGCCTGATACTCATTCTTCCCATAATATTATCCTACAGCCAAAGTAGGCTGATGTACGTATGTGTGTGTGGCTTCAGACTCTGAGCAATACCTGAAGCGGGACGGGGTGGCTGGGGAAAGTGGTCCCCGTCCTCTCCCACGGTGATGCCTTGTTCGCCCAAAGAGGAAAGAAGGTCAGATGACAACACAGACCAGACTCTCTGAAGGTATGACCTTCACTGTTCCATGGCCCATAAGTACTTGGGACAGGTGGGGAAAGCAGGCAGAATGTGCTTACACTGAAAGGGCCATGTAACGAAAGAACAGTTAAGTAAGGACATGGGTTATGGGCTCAGAAGACCTAAATTCAAAACTGAGCTCCACCGTTTATTAACTGAGCGACTTCATAAACAAACCATTTAGCTTTGAAACTGAATTTCAACAATGCTCAGGAGGAGAAATAAGGAATAGCATCTCATTACAAAACTTCCATTTCAAACTTGGGGCGCAGGGTAGCCACCTAGGACCCCACCATGGAATGAGCTGGCTGTGGATATAGTGATGGGTTAGAAAGTCAGACTCTTCACCTTCATGAGAGTTATAATCTGGGATGGAAGTGGGGGGAAAAACATAATTGTTTTTACATTTCATTATACATGATTCATCGGAGAGAATATTGTTCAAATTCATTTGGAATAGGTGACTGACTTGCGATAACAATAACACAGAATGTAGTTAGAAGATACAGGTATATAATGAATGTGCCCCAATTAACTCAGTTCTCTTCCTGGGCACCAGGAGAAACGGATCCCATTTTGCTACCAGGAAGTGAGTCAGCATTTAGGAAGCACTTGACACCTTAGTTGTTTCTGCTCTTTTTTTCTCTTGTTATTAATATCAGTACTGTGGTTGTCTACAGTGGCAAACACAGCTAAGTTTGCTTGTGAAGAAACCTGCACTTGGATGCAAGAAGCCTGGTAAGTATGTCTTCACAACTCTGGGTGCTGTGCTTCTGGGGAAGGAGCCCCTTGCCTCTCTGAGCTGGGGCTCCAGTGGGTGACAGGCTGTAGAGGGGAGGGAGTGACGGAGGGAACGGAACTCGCTCTCCTCCTGTCACTTCCCTCCTGCTGTGGCCCAAACAAGAGCTTGTAGAAAAGAAAACACAAGTTCTTTGGATTCCTGGAATTTATAGTTAATGATCAGTTTTCCTCACTGTAAAGCAGTCATTTCTTTTGTATTTTCCTAAATTTGCATATATAAGCCTTAATAAATATTTCCTGAAATACTTCCTAAGATTAGATAGTGGCATCACAGTTCATGTTAGCTCGTTGAGGTTTGGTCCCTGAGCTAGTAGAGAAGAGCACATGGGCTTATTCCTGCATTATGACACTTTACCATGTCATACTTGTACCCTGAAGTCTTAGGCGGCTAATCCTAAAGTATCAACATCAACACACATTTAATGTGGATAATCCACGCATAAGTCACTGAGCTCTGAAATGACTACCTGAAATGAAACGGGGCAACAGATAGAATTCTTACATTGCAGTTCAGTTGGAAATAATAGTGATGGCATGATACAGACACAGCTAACATGTCTATGCTAATGTACCACACAATTTACATACAGTAACTCACTAATCTTCCCATCAACCCTACGGGGGAGGTATTATTATTCCCATGTAACCGACATGGAAACTGTTGCCCAGAGAGATGAGCAACTTGAAGAAAGCCACACAGCTAGGCTTCCAATCCAGGGTTCTCACACTTCACTGTAAAACACGTCACAGAGCTCTAGATACACAGAGTAGATGTTCAGCAAACATGTAGAGTAGAATAACCCAATGACTAAATGAATACGCCAAGTTCCAAAAGGGACGGAAGGACAGCAAAGGCAATGGAGGGTTACAGGGGGTAGAGATCATCACAAGAGAACGGGGATGAGGCAGCTACAGGGAGGAAGCAGAGATGGAGCTGACTCCTACAGGTGGGCTAAGATTTACACAGGAAGGTGTGTGGGGAGGGCACTCAGGACAAGAGGAAGGGTACCAGCAAAGATGCAGAGGGACCCGGGCGCAGTGTCTCAACAGAAGTTGGCAAGAAAGTTTGTAGGGGTGAATATGGACCACTGAGTTGGTGTCCGGGCAGGAGCCGAGTGGCCAAGCACGTGTCGAGGTCGGGCAGGGGAAGGACGCAGCATTTAGTTATCATTACACAGCTAAAGCAACCGAACAAAGAACTGAGAGGCTGGGCCGGGGATGCTCACCGGCGGTGGCGGTGGTGGTGGGGGGGGGGTCTGGTCTATTCCCAGGAGAAAATAATGGGAGGAATACATGGAAAAGACACCAAAGCGTAAGCCTTGACAGAATCCAAGTCTGCTTACACGTTCAGAAGCAGGAAGGAGAGGATGTGGCAGAGGGGCCTCGTCAACACCCCCTCCTCTCCCACTGCTTTCCTCGCCCGCCCCTCACAGCCACCCTGGCCTCCTGGAAGTTCCTAAGAACACCAAAATCCCCGGATCCCCATCGCTCCCTCAGCTCCCTGAGCTTCAGGTCAGACCTGATAGTCTCACTGAGACCTTCCCTGACCACCAGATTTAAAGATGCAACTTCTCTGCCAACACTATCTCCCTTCTCTGCTTTATGTTTCTCTGTGCACTAAACAGCCGTCTTAGGTTGCACATAATTGCTTTTCACTTTTCTCCCCTCCGCCAACCCCGCCTTTAGAATACAAGTGATATGAAGGACAAGATTTTTGTCTGTTTTGATCACTGCTGTCTCTCTAGTACCTAGAACAGTAAGTGGCACTTCGTAGGCTCTCAGTATGAATGAATGACTAAATGAGTGAATGAACTGAATAGCACAAATGTAGATCTATTTATTATATTTCAAAAAATCACTCAAAGTGCCCTCCTTACTGGTGAATGCAGTATCAGGCAACACAGTTGAGAATGACTGTTGTGGGGAGCTAGTGCTCTTCTGGCATCCCTGGTGAATAAGAAGTAATACGTCCTCATGCCAGCTGGGGACACCTTTCCTGGCCCCGTCTCCATGTGGCCTTCAAAAAATATATCCGAGCTGAGATCCCACAAGAGCTTGTCAAGTTTAGGACTTGACAACGCGTATGGATATTTCTTTGGCACCAAAAATGTGACAGAGCTGGAGATGATTACGATAACATGGGGATGAAGGAAACAGAGGCGTAAGGACTGAGGCATTTGAATTTTATCCTTAAGTCAGCCTGTGCCTGACGGGTGGCCTTGATCGTGCTTCCCCGTCCTTCCCTTAGGCGAGACTGTTACAAAGAGCTGTTACCGCCTTCTGTCTGCGCACACCACTGCGCAGACAGACCTGTTAGAGGGCAGGGACCGTGTAGGTATTTTATGAAAGTTGTGGGCGCTGGCAAAGAGACATGGCCTTTAAAGAAGATTTTAAGTAAATGGTACAGATGGATTCACCGTGGACACTGGGACTCCAGAGCTTCACTAGAAGCCCCGGCAGCTCAGCTACAGTTTCGGGGACACCGCTGAGGGTTACTACCAGGATTTCCATATGCAGGATGCCCCAGGAATTTAGGGGCGCTCCAGTTGTTAGCATGATGACCTGGGGTTCTTATCACAGTGGAAACAGCTCGAGGGTTGTGCAGCTGGGGTCAGGGGAAGGCAGCCAAAGGTGTGTGCCAGGCAGGGCTGAGGATCCAGGGAGAGGCGTGGCAGGGGGATGGGCACACCTCTGCTTTCCTGGCCACCAATCAGATCAGTCACTTCCAGACCAAGAGATGGAAACTCCAGCATGAGCGCACACGCTTGCATTGTGCCACATGTACGCAGACCAGAACTCCTTGCCTTGGTCAATAAAGTCAGCCCCCAAGCAGGGGACATTGCAGCCTGCAGGGTGTCAGCCCTGGGAGGGGGGGGGGGGTCAGTGATCCCACTGTACACACTGCATCGCCTTCTGGGTTCACAAGGGACCCGCGCAGGAGAGGGCTCCAACAAGTCCTTTGGTAAAGGAACTTATTTATTATTTAACCTTGTTACAGCATTTTCCCGAACACGTTCTGCTGTGGATCTTTTAAAAGAATACCCACTATGTGTCCCAGGACACTCGTGGGCTGTGAAACAAAGTTTGAGAAACGCCGATTGAGCGACGCCCTCATCGTGAAGAGCAGGAAGCAGAGGCCCGGGCAGTTCATGACCTATCCAGGGCCAAAGGGCCATCCCCGGCTCCTGTCCCCTCCACCCCCTCCTTTATACAGGCACCACACGTGTACTGAGCATCTACTCAGCACCAGGCGCTGCTCCAGCGTCAACATCGAGGAAAGGCAGAGGCTTCCACTCCCCGGGGCCTTTAGGGACAAAGAGAGTCCAGGTGTGCTTCCCATGTCCGTAATGGGCCTCCAATTACGATGCGAATGTCATTATTATACGGCGACTGCGACAAAAGCAGAAGACCAATGACCACATCAGGAGAGGAATGGATTTAACTTTTCCAGTTGACTGAGGGTTAAGTCAAAAGCCCCTTCACTTTCAATCCTTTTGTCGTAAATCGTCCTAAACCACGGTAACTCACACCCCTCTTTAGGGTTACCCTTCATCAGACATACTCGGTTGAGCTCCGCCATGCAGCATGACACTGGGGTGTGAACGCTGCGTTAGGAATTTAGACCCAAAAGATCAAAGATGGTTTAAGAGATTGTGTTTAACATGTGTTTATTCCAGGAAAATCTCAGAAACGGTTTTTACTTTTAATAATTCCTTTATATATAAAGCTGGTTTTATCATCATTTATCTCTCTTCCCTCGAAAAGTGGCAAGTGGCACTGTTACAGTGATTTCAGGGCTGGCTACCTCTTGTCAAATGAGTGATGGGAGAGCCGAAAGCACTTGCTGGACACCTGGCTGACTGAGAAGCTGAGGTCTCACACTCAGAGAACAATCCAGACTTCGTGAGCACACGCGTGCACAGAGGGCCCACCATACCCTGCTCACACGTGAGATGAGGTGCCATCAGGGGCTTGGAGAAATCAAACATCTTGCCAAATAAATCCTGAAAGCACTTTATAATTTAAGACACGACTAGCCACAACAGTAGCATTATTCGGTATTCTTCTTATACGCCTGCTTGATTTAGATGATTTGACAGTAGGAATCACGAGACGAGCAAATTCTGAGACTATATATATAAATGTCCAATAGTTCTCTACATTACCCTCTCTTCCCCACCATTATTGGTGAAACGATCTCCTGTTCCTCACATTCAAATGGCTAATAAAGAGAAGGAAGCATTGGCTTGTGCTATGGACGCTATATGAATTATATAACTGTCTTATTCATTCATTCATTCATTCATTCGACTAAATAGTTCATTAACTCATTCTTCAACAAACATCTGAGCACCTATGTTTGCCAGACTCTATCATAGCTACTGTGGATACGTCAGTAAATCAGGGCAAAACGTCTTGCCCTCAAGGAGGTTACATCTAGCAGGGAGAGACAAACATTGTCAATATGTTAAATACGAATACGTCACACCATATAATTTCCATGAGTGGGGAAGAAAGAGAAACACAGATAGGGAGGGATAAACCTATTTGAGAACCTCTTTGAGATTTTAGATCAGTTGCTTAACCGGGGGCCTGCCCTATAGGATGTCCTGAGCTTAGACTGCCTCTTAGGGTCACTGCTCCCTGGAAACTCTTGTCTCTAATAACATACCTCCTGTCAGTGCCTTTCTCCTTGAGTCTAACCCCGCTAGCTTGGTCTGATGTGAATTCTCAGAAGAACAACTCCACGTTCGCGTCAGATAAACACATTAAGGTTACTTTTTCCACTTCAAACCCAAGGCGTGTTTTGTCTCAGGCTTGGAGAGAGACTTTTTCTAGAATAAGCAAATGAAGAGAGAGAATTACTGGCACGGTAGCTTGCTTATGAATTGCAGTAGGTATTTGGGAGACTAATCTAGATGAGTCCGTTTCACACTTATATTTTTTTAAATCCTTATCTGGGTGGACGTAACTAGAGGTAAATGTGTGCGCGAATTGGGGTATTGTCTCAGCTACCTAGCAGGAAGTTATTCAAGCTTCCTTATCAAGCTCCATGACGATTCTTTTAAGATACCAGCCCACCGGGTCCTTTTAATGGTTCCAAGTGCACGTGTCATGTTCCCTTTGTCAATGGTTCACAGAGAACCTAGTCTACTTTAAAACTATTCTATAAATTTCAAATCAGGAGCCAATGAACAGAATGGGAAACAGTCTCTACCCAATGCCAGAGTAAACTGTAAAGAAAAAAGTTTCTCTGTATCAAAAGGTAGATGGGACCCTTGGTGAAAGGGTAGATGTGATGGCTTGAGTCGGGAGGGTAAGGGTAACATTAAATACCCAGGGAAAGGTACCATTTTCTTTAATCACTTAGACGGTAGGATGGAAGACTTGCGCCTTGAATCTGCTATGACATTAAATTGGATTGGATGGCTGGCCATTTGGAAATAGAATTAAACATCAAAGTAATAAGTCTGGCATGAGGAGAAAGGATACTGAAAGGATGAAGTTTAATTAGGGACCAAACAAAGTAACCCTCACAGGGTGTAAAACCACATGGTCCTAGAGTAAGAAGGGGCAGGAACGGGCTTTGTCAAAGCATGGTCAGCCAGCAAGGATCGTGGAGCCCTAGAGGACCACGAGCTACCCGAGCTGACAACGCAGTGCTGCTATTTAAAATAGGGAGTCTATAACGGGAAGCTAAAGAGAAATGTGGCAGGTGGGAAGGACATGGTCAGGCCCTGTGATGCGCCAGTGGGAGGGCTTCATGATCATCACTATGCTCTCTCCTATAACTCACAAGTGAAATTTGAGAAGGTTCAGAAAACCATTAAAGCTAAGGGGAGCAAGTCTCATGCTGAAAGGTTAAAAGACTGGGTTTATTTAACCTTGAAAGGAACACCCAAGGACATTCCTCTATCACGGTACTAGATCTAATGTTTTGAGTGCCTGCCCCCCTCACCGGACTATGAGACCAGGACTGTTTAAGCCCATCTCCAGCACCTCACAGGTAGGATTCCGTGAAACCTGGGGACACACTTATACCAGAATCATATTTGCTGTTTATCAGAAATTCAAATTTAAGTAGGTGCCCTATATTCCTATTTGCCAAGTCTGGCAACCCTACTCAACAGTGTAACTGTGGTAACCATCCAATAAATAACCTGTTGAATTCATTGCTATTAGGTACTAGGTGTTATGCTAAGTGCAGAGAACAGACAAACTTAAACAAAAAGCCAGGCAGATGATACAACAGAGGCCTTAGTTAATCCAAGGAACTGTGGAGAGCGGCAGGATTCTGCTAGGAGGTAGAATCCAGGTTGAACTGGGGGCTTACAGAAGGTGGGAGGGGTTTCAGGAGAGATTCTTTGAGAAAAAAGCAGCACAGCTATTGGTCTTTCTTATCCCCAGGCCTCTAGGCCTTAACCATGGACAGCGTGGCAGCCCCTGGGGTAGACAGGGACAGGTGTGTAGTTGGACTCTGAACTCAGGGATGACAGGAAGGTGAGGGAGAGAGAGCGTGCTTGCACAGAGCTGTTCTGATCTTCCCACACCATATTCCGGGCAGTGGTTTATGTAGATATTTAGAGTCTGTCTGCTGAATGAATAAATGAAGAGTAGATAGTGAGACTGAAAAACAATGCAACCGATTGTTTAGAGAACACCGTTACACTAGGTTTGCATCACAGAGATACGCAAGATAAGGGGCACTAACACAGCATGTCTAAAGTGTGAACTGGCCAGCGGAGACACCTCAATGGTATAGAGCATGGGAAGAGAGCTCGCTGCCTTAGCTACTGAGAAGAGGAGCTTCAGGGACTGAAACCATCGGGTCTCAGGCTCTTCTGCCAAACCCACATCTAACTTGACTTTCTGGGAATTTTCCAAATGGCGAGGGGTCGTTGGGGAGCATCAGTCTTTCCTTCATTAGCGGACAAATTACGATAGAGTAGCAACTCTTTACGACAATAAGAACATGATTTCTATTGCTAAATAAACTAGTTGAAATGGATATTAATAATAAACGTAGGGATGTTATAAATTCTCTGGTTTCATCAATAATTCGCAGTGTGGCTAAAGCTCTTTTCTACGTCTTAAAGAGACCTTGAGGTAGAAGCAGGTTTACTTTTTCTGGGAGTCTGAAAGGACACTCAGCTCTTGGGCAATACAGACCATGCAGTTAGGGAAGGCTTTAAGAGGAACCCAGGTTTATAGTCTGTCCACTCCTGTAAGAAACTGTCTGGGGTAGGGCCCACTTGCCCAAGGAAATAATATTTGAAGCAGTTGTTTTCTATCACAGCGATGGGTGACAGACATAGATTTAGAAACGACCACTGAGCTCTTACTCCACACCTCGGAGGATACTCCGTGTTTTCTCTCCAAAGCCCCACAGGGTGGCTGTAAAGAGGTCCCGGGTGCCTGCTGCCCACGGCAGATACCCTCTTTCCAGGCATCCCTGCATCCAGGGCTACTTTCAGGGAGTCTAAGCACTGCAGAGTGGCACCTCCATCCTCCCCTGCACACCTTTCCAGCCCTGACATAGTACTGGTCCTCCCCACCCCATCTCTGAATCTCACTGAAATAGACACGTGCAGGGATCTGGGAGGGCAGAGGGAGGGTGGGTCCTAGAGTGGATGAGGAGCAGTTTGCCTACGGCTTTCCAAGCCCATGTTAATCGTCTACTGGAAACAGCATGGGCTTTGTGAGATGGATTCCGGCACAAACCCTGGGTCTGTCGTAGGATCTGAACCCTAACATTTACTGAGGGATTAGTATGCACGCAACACTATTCTAAGCATTTCACAGTATTATAAGCATATACAGTATTATACGTCTTTAATCAGCACAACAGCTATAACGTAGGTGACATTTTTATCCCCATTCCATAATTAGGAAACTGAGGCACCAGAGGGGCTTAGGAACCCAGCCATACCACATACCTTCCAGTAGCTGAGTCTTAGTTTTCCCTTCTGGAAAGCAGAGGTTACATCTGCCTAAAAGGTCTGGGAGGAGAAGTAAAGAAGACCAAGAAGGCAGAGCATCTAGCCCAGGAAGGCAACCCCTGGTCAGGGACGACTGGTCCACTCTGAGACCATAACTACGGATGTGGTTTCCATAGTGACTACCATGGATGATGGTCATGGCCGCTCACACTGCAGAGGAACGCACCATACAAAGACTGATTTATTTTGGGCTTGGGAAATGCAGTTTTTAATAGGCAGGCTCCAACCTATGAACACGCTGTCCTCAATAGTTCATTTATAAGTCAGCTGTTCAGAAACAGAAATACATTTCCCCAGAGAAGGAAACACTGTAAATGCTTAGCTCATTAAAGGCAATTTAATCCATAAGAAAGCAGAACTTCAGTGTTAATATTATTAGTTTCTGTTCTGGGAACATTCATTCACTTAACACCCTTCTATAACGTACCAGGCACTATCCCAGGAGCTGAACAGACAGAGTTATTGAAAGCATGTCTGTTGCCTCAAGGAGCGCACAGTGCACTGAAGGAAATGGGCATCGATCAGTGATTCTAGTGGAGGGTGACAGGTGGGGTCTGGTGGTGGTAGGAGGACAGGGGTGGGGTAGCTGGGCTGGCGGAGAGGCAGGAGACGGTGATGAAGCGCTGGAGGAAGGGGAAGGGTTTCCCTTTGCTTGGGGTCAGGGCTGGCCCTCACACACTTGTCTTTCTGTACTCATACCCCACTTCCTGGGCCCTGCTGCTTTTCTAAGCTCCCCTCCAGGGCATCCAAAAAGTCCCTATTTTCCTACATGACCCACGTCCACAAAATCCAAAGCCCTTTTTTTTTCAGTCCAAAGGAATCACATCTAGGTGTCAAAAGGGAGACAATTTTAAAAGCAAAAAAAAAGTCCCTGAGGACACGGGGAGGGGGAAGGGTAAGCTGGGTCGAAGTGAGAGAGTGGCAATGGACTTATATACACTACCAAACGTAAAATAGCTAGCTAGTGGGAAGCAGCCGCATAGCCCAGGGAGATCAGCTCGGTGCTTGGTGGCCACCTAGACGGGTGGGGTAGGGAGGGTGGGAGACGCAAGAGGGAGGGGATATGTGTATACGTATAGCCGATTCACTTTGTGATACAGCAGCAACTAACACACCATTGTAAAGCAATTATACTCCAATAAAGATGTTAAAAAAAAGTCTCACTAACTTGTGAGTAAACTATCACTAAATCTCCCCAAGATCTCTTCATTTTAAGTAGCAGATTGTTTAAAATTTTTTAGTTCTTCACATAAACGTTTCAACTAGAAAGCACGTGAAAATGTTCCAAAACAGCAGCACTCACGCAGACCACTAAGCCCCACTTGAGGACTGCCCTGGGCACCATTTTCTTTCAGGGATTCTTCCTTCCTCGCTGAACCACACGTCCTTCAGATCCTGCAAGGATGTTGAGGAGGCCGCGCGCTGTGTTCTTTTTATGTGCGTGCAGTAGCCCGCACGGAGTGCTGGTTCCAGCAAGGGAGGGGGAGTGGGGGTAGACCGGCCGCTGGGCTGGGTCATCTGTAACCCGGAGGGACTCATCCTGGGTGTAGTGGATGATGTGTGATTTCGTGACCCTTCAAACCGAAAACTGAGGGCACGTCATGAAGACTATTCAGGAGGGGCTGGAGAACTGCCCAGCTTCCCAACAAGCCCTCCCTGCAACCCCCAGCCCCGCTCCTGTCACCGAGACCCCACCGCCAAGCAGAGGTGCCCGCGCTGCTGTGAGCTGTGTCTGGCCCGTGCCACCCCCAGCAGAGACAGCCAGGGCGACAATTACCTGATTCTGTTAAAAGCCTCTTTTTGATGACTCGGGACTGAGAGGAGAGATTGTAATTCTAACTCAAGAGGAGGCCCTGAAGTGCTGGGGTGAGGGGACAGGGTGAGGCAGTCAAGAGAGAAGTCAGTCCTCCCAGCTGTGGTTACTGGGAAGACTCCTGCTCTGCGTATAGCAAGCAGCTCCTGGATGAACCGTGCAGGCCTTTTCCAAAGAAATGAATCTCACGATGTGAGATCTTAAGTGTTCATTGATTTCTTCGTGCGCGCGCGTGCGCGCGCGCGCGCGTGTGTGTGTGTGTGTGTGTTGATCGTTTTGTGCCCTTTCCACAGTGGCTCACGCTTGCCCTTGACTGCAGGTATTCTGAGTATTGGAGACATTTACGGTTACATCTGACCCCCATCTTACGGATGTCCACATGTTCCGTGAACTGTTATTTATAGCTGTCAGACCACCTCTTCTCACCACAACCTGGAATCACTGCTGTGCTGAAGGCTGCCTTGGTCTTCAGTGCTGGAATATCAAGTTGCATAATGAAGCAGGTGAGAGAGCCTCTTGCCTGTTCAGGCGGCCCTGATTGGCAGAGAGAAAGGGATTTGGCCGTAACTGGCTGGAATTAGTTTGACGTGCTTTTATAAGGAGAAAAGGAAAAAAGCAGAAATTGCTCAGCACGCCCAGTCAAAGCCGCATTTGCACCCTCTGGTGTGTGCGCGCGTTTGCAGTCACGGGTGGGTGTGTCCCGTAAAGACACGTAAGTGGATGACCTTGTGTGTTCAAGTGCATTTTTTTCCCTGGGAGCATCACTCCCTAGTGGCACCTCTGCCCGGGAGGTCTGCAGCCGCAGCGTGCTTCCTAACGCGATGCTGTTTGCCATCTTGTCCAATTTGTACTCGAGGCCACTAGGAGACATCACAGCGTTCTCTCTTCAGTACCAGGATGACACCCAGCTCAACGGCTCTCTTGTACTCGGTCCAAAAAAGGCCAAGTCCCAGCTGTCTCACGGTCTGCTGGCAATCAGTTCTTGCAAGACACGGAACTGCCTTATGCTTAACTCAGAACCCGCTGCCGTGCAAGTGATGAGCTGGGAGATGGGTGAGGAAGTTTGAAGGAATTATGCATTTAGCACATTTACTATCGAGGTAGTTTCTAGACTTAAGCCATTGATGGTCTCCTAGCCACGAGCACTTCAGAAGCAGTAAGTGAGCACTGTTCTTGCTTTAGTCCCCTCCTGAGAGGAGCATGGAGCAGGGGAGAAGGAAGGATACATTTCCCTCCTCTCCAATTCCTTCCTCTTTCTTGAGAGTACGATCTTTTCTTTTCTGGCCAGATTAAGTAAGTATGTATATTGGTTACTTCCTGGAAGGGAGAAAAATTGGTGCCCGACGATGGTCCGTGTCTCTTTGATTCATTCATCCAGTCAACACTCATCAAGTAAGTGGCTCTGAAAGGTGCGAGGGGCTATGAGTTCAGAAACAAAGACAATCGAGCCCTTGGCCATTCCTAGGCTGGAGTGAACAGAAGTCTCTTCTAGGTTCCTGTGCACCCATGGCTGGGTAGAGAGTCTACCCGCTCTCAGTGGGTTGGTGAGGTTCCATAATCACCTCCTTGAGAATCCGAGAAGCCAGGTCAGACAGGGTCCCGTGACAGGGGCTTGGCTGGATTCTGCTGCCCCAGGCCCGTGTCTCTAGAAGCGTGTCCCTCCTCCCCGTGTCCACACAGAGAGCCCATGGGGCTATGGCAGTGCAGTAAGACAGGACAGCTACAGGCTCTGGAGTCAGCTCTCCCCGAATCAAATCCGATGCCCTCACTTGCTAGTTGTGTGACTTCAGCGAATGTGCTTATCCCTTAATTGACTCTCCTCATCTATAGAAAGATGTCGATAATATCTATCGCAAAGGGTGGGCATGTGGATTAAAGGAGACACAGATGTGAAGAGTCTGACAACGGGCACATAGTGTGTGTTCATTAAATAGTTCAATCATTGTTCATTAATAAGGGCCGAGGCGGCTGTGTGTCTGCAGAAACCCCAGGTGCTAACACCAGGCCAAGTGAAGCCAGCTCTTACGGGACCTGCCCCTGAGCTGTTCTCCCCCATTCTCTGGGGGGCCTGGGGTGGAAGGCAGAGAGTAGGAGCAGCCAGAGGCGGGCAGCACCCACCTCGTGGTGCCGTAGTGAGCCGGCATTGACGCTCTCTTGACAAGGCCGCTGTGCAAAGCAGATTCTTCTCCTGGTCAGGCAAGTTCACGGGTTCCCCAAGAGCCTCTCGGTGAGCACCTTGGTCTCGCTCCCTGAAGGCAGCTGCTTGTCTACATCAATCCCTCCAGCTCCCCCATTGGCTGCCACCCCTCCCATGTTATCTCTGGATGGGCAGCTGCCTCATCCTGAGCAGGAAGCCCAGTGGACGGGTACCTTTAAAATCACCTCCCTCCACTCCCGGCCCAGACTGGCCCCCTCCTGCCCGAGCGGCCTGATGTGGACTCGAGGGATTGCAGACCTGACCTGCCGTGGGTGGGAACCTGGCCCACCCACCGGGCCACTGGCCACGACCCGTCGCCTGGGTCTTCTCAGGTTGGGGGCAAATGCCAGCCCCTCCCCCATTCTAACCGCAGGGGGTGAATCCCAAGCTCTCCCAGGGACCCCCTCAAAGCCCCTTCAGTAGGTCTGAGGGGTGAGAGAAAAGTGGAGGGGGGCACAGACCTCCAATAACTTCCCCCCAGAGTAGTTTCCCCTCTCAACCCTTTTCAGATGTCTGGTTTCCTGGCTGCGTCCTGGCGGGTCCTGCTCAGGTGGCAGCTTTTGTCACCTGGACTTTCATGTCCAGCTGGATGGACAGAGTCTTCTTTCGTTTGAAAGGGTTCCCTGAGTGACTCTGATATCACGACTTGGCCCTAACCCACCCCTTCCTGGGTGTCCCCAACACAGACAGGTCTACATGGACAGACTAATCCTATAACGATTACACAGAGGACCCAGAACCCCGATTTTCCTCCTCCCGACTCTGCCTCCTGAAAGTCTGGGCTGCCTGCACCTCAGGGACCCTCCACGTGGGCAACTCTCAGGGTCACACTGGCCTGGAGCCATTGCCCTTGATGCTCTGAATCTGATCTGCCCAAACAGGGCAGAAGAAACGTCTGAGGCTATGGTGCCTGTAGAGCATGAGCCGTCTCTCCTTGGCTCTCTGTGACCGCCGCTGGAAAGGAAACCTTGACATGAATTGTAGAAGAAATGGTTGGGCTTCCCCAGCCTCAGGCTCTCTCAGCCACCACCCTCACCCTGCTCCGAACACCCCCTTCCCTACCTTCCTGGCCCTAGCCCGTGCCCAGCTAGCCCGGCTATGCGGAAGGCTTCTCAAAATACAACAGACTGCACATGGACCACTGAAGCCCTTGCCCACTTCTCTTGCCACCATTATGGGGTGGAGGGTGTACTGGAAGCGCCAAAAGACCAAGACAAAGGCCCAGAGCCAGCCCGGGCCACAGTCTGCGCTGTGAATACAATTCTGACATCTCTAAAACTTGATTCATTTTAGGCCTGATGCCTTTGGCCACATATACATTTTCATGGCTGCATTAACTTGTTTCAAAGGACTTGAACTTAGTTGCCCAGAAGTGAAACACTAATTCTTAATAAATCCTCAAAACACAAGCTAAGATTTCATCAGCCCGTAAAAGCCCTCTTTACAGAAACATTTATTTCTAATTTTTGTTTTTAACCAGAGAGAGAAAGATGTTGAGGAACTCTCTTATTTTTCTTGGACATCTATTAACTTCGGAATAAAAGAACTGCTTTCAACAGTTAGCTAAATGCAATGGCTCACTTCTCTCAGAACCAGAGACTTGACCATAAGTGGATTCGAACTTCTATGGGATTCCCCAGGGCCGCTTGCCCTTCCCAACCTGGAAGAGGTGGCCTGACCAGAGAGGTCCCATATGGAAGCCACACAGATAAATTCAGGGACCTGACCAGTTCAGAGACACGCTCACTATTTTCTCCCACTCTCAGCGCACCCAAAGCTTGAGTACTGCACTTGGCGGTACGTGCTTCGAGTTTTGTGAACAAGATTGTTTGTTGTCTATTGCCGGCTTTCACTTGGGGTCAATTCAGGTGGGGAAACTGTGAATTCATCCTCATGCTAATTTGTGTAGCAGCAATTTTTTAAAATGTCATGGCTCCAGGAAGGCATCTATCTCTCCAATACCTGGCACAGGACCACCTTTCTAAGAAGAGATATACGGAGCAGATCTAGCTTACGATTGGGTTCTGATGTGATGTTTTTTTTTCTTTCTTTGTCTCTTTCCTTCCTTCTCTTCCCTTCCTTTTCTTTCTTTTCTTCTTCCTGCCTTCATTTCATTTTGGTTTCATTTCACAAAAAGATGGTTCCACTAATATCAGCAGAAGGAGACAAAACTTTCTTGTTTTTTTCCAGGTAAAGACGTCCTTTCTCAGATCAACTCTGTCAAACGGAAGTTCCTATGGACATGGGAAACTTGCATTCCTTATGCAGCTTTGTTAAGTGTCAAGTTCCTAATCACCCAGTTACCCTGTTATCTTTATGTAGTTTTGGAGGATGGAGATATGCACATCTATACACACATATGCACACCCATACGTGCATATGGGAGCGTGCACTGCTGTGTAACAGGGAAGACACATTCACCTGCATGACGAGAGAGGACACCTGTCTGCCTTTGATAAGCAAAACATCACCTGTGCCTGATGACCAAATAACGCCCCTTGCAGTCTCGTGACACGAACGGCACAGTGAAGTCCAGAATATAAGAGGGCTGCATTAATAATATTTTCCCCAGGGGAGTTGTGAAAATGATACATCTTACAAAAACATGTCCTCGGTCCCCTTTGACAATGGCCTCCCTGCTCAAGGTCTAGCGGAAGGCTGCGCGGGGAGTGTACACACAGATAACATGCTACACACTGGGAGAAACGAACAGTAATCAGGCTCAAGGGCAGAGCAAAAGGGAGCACACAGTGCCACGCGGGATTTTTCTTGGCTCCTTAAAATTAACCAGCAGGGAGAAGACTCCCTCTGGGTGTACACCATGTCTCTGCAAATCTTCAGGGTGACGTAGATCTGTTCTTCCAAGCAGAGGAGATTAGTGGGAAGAGGAACTGAACCGGATTCTGCTGCAAGAAATACCCGCTTTGGAAGCACGGGGCTGGGTGGCTGACAAGAGCAGGTAAGAGCACCAGGGTTTAAGGGGGGCAAGCCCCTGAGAGTGCGGGTTCCAGGAGGGGCGCTGAGGTCCCCGTGCTCGTTCTCTGTGGCTGCCATAACAAGCCACTGGTCGCTTAAAACAATACAAATTTATTCTTGCACGCTCTGGAGGCCAGGAGTCCAAAATCAAGGTGTCAGCAGGGCTGCGCTCCCTCCAGCAGCTCTAGGGGAGAATCCACTCCTTGTCTCTCCTAACCTCCGGTAGTTCCAGGTGTTTCTGCGGCTGCCACGCTCCCCCCTCTGCCTCTTCCTTCTCCCGGTTTCCTCTTCTGCGTCAGCTCTCTCTCTGCCTTTCTCTCATAAGGACACTTGTCATTGGATTTAGCAGCAATCCAGGACGGTCATAACCTGAGATGCTCAACTTAATTACATCGGCAAAGATCTTTTTTTCCCCAAATAAGGTCACCACTCACGGGTTCCAGGGATTAGGATGTGGACGTATCTTTTGGGGGACCACTCACTATTCAACCCCTAGAAGCCCCAACAGTATAGCAGAGGTGGGAGGTGAGGTATCCTGTGTGGGAGGTCACAGAAGGTCAGGAAGCAGGTGGTCATTCAAGGAGAGGAGGGCAGGGTGAGGCCTGATGCTATAAAGGGGACACAAGAAGGAGAGAAAGGGGACCCTGGGGCTCCCTCGGGAGCTCAGCAATCAACACGGGGACACCTGTATCCCTGGACCCGGGAGGGTGACCACCGCCAAGCCCTACTGGATGCCTCAGTCAAGGCAGCCAGTCAAGAATGGACTCGGGAATTAGAGTTCAAGGGGGCCAGCTGGGGGCCATAAGTAGTTCCATTCTCAAATAAACCTAGAGAAGTGGTGAGAGCTGACCCTGAGCAACAGAGCTGGGCTGCTTAAGGCCCAGGGCTTTGTTCTGGTGCATCTGGATGGAGGCCGCCCTGGCAGGAATGAGTGGGTTCAGTACTTGCGGGGGTTGGTGGTCCATGCATTGGACCAGCTAATTAGGTTCAGCTAATTAGGAGACACAGGGGCACGTGTCCCTTTCTCCCACCCATGTGTGTCCTGCACCCCGTAGAGGCCCAGGGTTTAGGGAGTTTTCTTCCCTTGTCACTTCCTCCAGAACTGCTCTTGACCAGCTGTAACAAAAGGACCAGATGCCCGACAGCTCCAAGGGACTCCACGTAATAAATCACACCCTTTTTTTCGCTCAGCTGCCTGGAGGCCCAGCCCCGGCCCTCATTTCTAGGTCGCCGGCTAGTTGGTCATTCCTGCTGCTTTGCCTGGTGAGCTACTTTTAGCTCGCTATTCCATGGCCTGACCAAGATGGTCTGGACCAGGACCAGGGTGTGACAGATCAGGCTTGAGGTCAGCTGTCTCCCACTGGCTTCTGGCCTAAAGTTAATAGGGCAAGGAAGTACCACTGGTGCAGTGGCAAGCGAGGCCCACTTCCTCACCCATGCTCAAATGCCATCTAAGCATCACACATCAGTGTAGTCGTGGTGTAAATATGCTTATCCCCAGGCTGGCTTTCTTCCAGGAGGCACACTGACACATCTGTTTGCGTGCTGATTTAAAAACTCATACACTGCCTATCTGCCAGAAGGACATGAGACAGCTTCCAGACTCTATGGAACTTCTCAGAAACTCAGAATAATCATTATCTAGAAAAGCCACGGGGCTCTTACTTAGTTTTTAGAAGGCTATCCCGATGGCACGTTCAGTGTTGCAGGCGAAGATGTCTGCCCTCATTAACCAGGTAAACGCCTTTTGACGTTTAAAAGTTCATAAAGTTCCTGTAGTTCCTTGAGGAAAAGAACAGCAAAATACAACGCGGGCGTACGTCACACTGGTGGCAGGAATGTGTCAGGTAGGACACAGCCTTGGGGGCCCCCTGGCCTGACGGCAGCCCCTAGTGACCTTGGCAGCCCCTGCCTCCCTGCAGGCTTCCTTCACCCCCTGAACCTATCACTGACGCTTCTCCGCCCTGCTGCCACCCCTCTGCCACCCTCCAACAGTGGCTTTGCAGCTCACGGTCACAATAGGCCCAGGCTAAAGTCCATTTGTAGAGGCCATTAGCCTGCCCAGGTCCAGGAAAGCACCACCATTCTCTGTTCAAAGGAATGCCTCTGAAAGTCTTAATAAATAAAGGGCAAATGTTAAAACACGATCTCGTTATTTTGGACCAGTTAACCAGACGGCTCCTCTTTAATAGCGGAAAAGGATCTCACTTGTTAAGCTTCGGGAAGGTGGATGGGAAGAGGTCAGGAAGAAGGAGGATTGACTGGGAAGAGCGCTGGCGCCTGGACACGGTGGCGCACTGTTGAGGGGCTGCGAGCCAGCCAGGAACGTCAGAAGGGCAGGTGGCTTAACCTCTCCACGCTTCAAGTTCCTCATCTACAAGTGAAGGTATTATTATAAAAGCACCACTACATACGATGACGACCTACGTAACGTTATTTGGCATTACGCCTGGCCCCCGAGAGCTGAAAAAGAATGTTTGCGGAGATTTCAGTGTTGAAGGCATATTAATAATAATGCTAAGTGCTATGATCATTACCAGCGCTAGTAGTAGTAGAGGTGGTAATAGCAGTCTTGGCAGTGGTCGTGTACGGCGACCTGAGAAGGGTTAGGCTAAGCGGAACCAAAACTGAAGGTCATTGAATGAGAGGGTAGGAGACTCAGTGAGGAAGTGGGTGGGGTGCAGGGGGTGTCAATACCAATCCTCAGCTGTGTCGTAACTTTGTCTGGGACTCACTACAAGGGAGACATCCTGGCAAAGTGACTTTTAAAACCAAACACACAGGAACTCAAACCCTGGCTCTGTCACTTGACGAGGTGTGACTTTAGGGAATCACGAAACTTCCCAGAGTCTCGGTGGCCTTATCTGTACAATGGGCGTCATCATACCTGATGAAGATTACTCATATAACATATATGTAAATACTTAATGTATCCAGTGCCCGGAAAACATGTCTCCTGTTCGCCTGGCCAAACTCTCCTCCATACTGTGGTTGGCCGACTGCGAAATGAGAAATCCATCTGGATAGCTGAGAATTGTGAGAATGAGCATTGTGGGCTCTTTGTTACGAGAAGAAAGGTGTCACCGGCTTCCTTATTTCCTCCTCCCACTGGGAGAGCTGATGGAATGTACAGTAGGGCTGCTAAATGTTAGAACTTGCACCCATATTTAGTTATAGCATGTAGTGGAATAATTCTGAATTCAATGACGTAATGTGCTATTGCAAGATGGAAGCCATCCAATAAAAAAGGAGCCCCCAAATAGGATTTCATGGAAATTTAACTCTGAACGTTCTGACTTTGTACCTTAACATAAATGAGATCTGGGAACATTTTCCTGCCATAAAATTGAAGATAATTTCTTAAAATATCTAAATCTAATGACTACAAATATCTCCCCATCATCACTCCAAAATATTTATCACTTGGTCTGAGTTACATAGAAGATATGTCATCCGTGATAGTCACAACAAGTTTAGAAACCCTTCTCCTCCACTTTAAATGTTACCTTCCTTGATGACAATTTAATTACACTGAAAAGAGAGTCTTCAAAATCACCTCATTTCTGTTCTCAATGTTATCGTTTTGAAGACTTTATTATTTTCTTTTGCTAAATTCACAGAATATACTTCCTCTCATGTAAAGTCATTCTCAAGACTTAGTTTTCTTTAGGTGTTTTGAAGTAAAACTAATAAGAATCTTGACATTTTAAGAGCACTTTCAGAAAACTCTCTGACTCATAATACTCACTTTCAGAAAACTCTCTGCCTTATAATACTGTTCCTGATACTGATCTGCAGTTGTATGGCATCGGTTACTTAAATGTTTTCTATACTTCTGCAAATTATGTTGACACTTTCTGGTCAGATGCTTACAATTCGCTATTTTGTCATCTGCAGAGGTCTGAAATGGATCAGATAATCATTTTCAAACTGAACAGCTGTTAAAGGGTTCCTGCTCTCTTGCTGCTTTCTTTGCCTGTAATGCTTAGTCCATGGCTCTGTGCAAGAGACTCTTAAATTAGTATACCATCTCTCCCTCTCTCCCTATAGACTTTTTGTAAAAATGATAACCAAGTTATGGCCACTGACCCTGTGAAGCTCATGGTCAAATAAGGGGAGATAAGGACAGGTACATGTCTGTAGATTACAGTGTGGGAGACAAGTGCTATAATAAAGGGATGAATGATTGCCATGACAGAGGAGACAATGGCTAACGTCCCAGATGAGCCCAGATGAGAAGGCTTTACAAATAAAGGGATCTCTGATCTGTGTCTTGCAATTTCAGTAGGAGTTTGGTGAGTGAAGAAGTAAGGAGAAGAGCACCCCAGGCAGATGCAGAGAGGCGTCGCTGGGAAGGATAAGGAGGCAAGGATGCCTAGAACATAGGATGCAAGAGGAGTCTACGCATTGGCTGATGAGAGGGAATTGCTGGTGCACGCTGGGAATCATTTGTAAAAGCTCTGAGCGCCACGCCTGAAAAAAGTTGTCTTTATTCTGTAAGCAATGGAGCCACTCAAGTTCTTTAAGCAAAGATGGGATCCAGCTTCTCAGAACACAACCAACGGGGTGTTGAGGACAGACAGGGGCAGAGCCTCTCTGTTCAAGCAGCCCAGAACAATATGTTCTTTCGAAACCACAGAAGGGAAAACAATCTCCCTCCATCTCAATTACGCGTAGTTCAAGTAGAAAATCATTCAGTTGTTGCCGGATGGTCCTTGAGAGGATGAGAAACATAAATAGAGTGTCCTAACCAATTCTCAGGGGAAACGAAAAGAAAACACCGTGGTAATTGTGGTGGATCCCCTACTTAACAGCCCAGAGTCCCCGGAAGGGCTGCGGCCCACCACCCTTCCACCAGCTTATTCACTACATGGTGACACGGTCCCACCACACTCTGCATGGGGACATAATCCGCCACCACCTCTGCCGTTCCCTGATGTGAGGATATGGTCCTCCGTACCCCCTGACAGATCCACACGTGGGGACACGGTCTGTCACGCTTCTGCCACATTCGTGTCTTAGGGTGGCCGTGGCCCACCTCAGCTCCGCCACATCCAAGTATGGAGCCCCGGGAGGTCAGCTGTTCTCAGCACCACGACTGCCCAGGTCACAGAAAGAGGCACAAAAAGTAGTTGGAGAAAGGGATAAAGGGAGAGGTCTAGCTCACAGTTTCTGAGAGGATCAAAATGGTAAAGGAAGGATGCTGACAAAGGAACAAGGAGAGAGAGAAAGGTTTAAAGTGAATTAAGTAGTAGATGGATGAATATCTGAAGAAATGCATAATAAATCATGAGTTAGAAGAAAAGAAGTAAAAAAAAAAAAAAAGCTTAACGATAAGGGAGAAGGAAATAGAAGAGAGGGAATGTTTTTTAAAGTAAGGAAGAAAAATAAAGTAAAAAGGAAGACAAACCAGAGAAAGAGCTAACCTAAAGAGGCGAACAGCGTGAGTGATCCACGTATGTGTGTGTGTACATATATATATATATGTATGTATATATATATATATATATATTTTTTTTTTTTCATTCCCTTAAGAAGCTGTTTATCTTCCTTATGCTTTTGAACGTCCTTGGTGAGCTGTGATGAGTAGACGGAGAAATCATAACTTGAGTCCCCAAAGAGAGTATCTCCTCCCTTTCATTCTTCTCAAACCATTTGCTAAGTGTTTAAGGTTTTGTCTTGGGAAAAGCTGACCCATGTGATAAAGCATTAACTACATGTGACCTGTGTGGTCTAAACACACATCTGTCTATATCACACAGTTTCATCCTGGGGGAAGGGGTGGGAAATCACCTTTTCTAAATCTTAAGGAAACGGAGAAGAGGAGACATCGTAAGTGAAAGTCTCCGGAGGAGGGATTTGGGGTATCCAGGGGGCTCTCCTGGGCACTCCAGGAAGGTAGCCGCTAGTACTGGGGTTGGACCAGAGCTCCCACGGAACCTGTGTTGCTTCCAGCAGACCTAGAGAGTCACGTGTACTGAGCCTGGGTTTTACACATCCTCACCCAGAAAACACGGCAACCAGCAGACACTTACTTCCCTTCCTCTCTTCATGGCACAGGCCAACAGGGAGGCCTGCGGTTGGTACGGGGA
>RJWK010014407.1:0-37716 GCA_004363435.1 Platanista minor | reverse complement strand
GAGTGGGGAAGGGAGGGAGGAAGGGAATAAATGAAAGGTGAGAAGGAAAACATAAAGAGAAAGGGAAAGAAGGAAGGGTGTGCTGAACACTAAGACTTGTTGTCTCTAAAGAGGTTTAATTTTGAATTCCAGTTCTAAAGAATGTCACCCAGGTGAACAGCCGGTGGGGAATGTTAATGGATGCATCTGTCCAGCAAACCTGTTTTCTTCATGCGCGGTTTGTGGAGATAAGCAATAACAGTCCCCCATTCAACCACTCTTACTTTCTCTAGAAAAATATAACCCTTCATTAAGATCACAACATCACATTAAACACTAACTGCTATCTTGTTTAACTAACAACACTTAAAGAAAGATGCAGTCGAGAATTAGTTTCGTGCAAGGTAAATACCGTTTGGATTCTCAAGGCTGTGAAAGGGCAAAGCATTTAGACTGGACATGAATCACTGCTGCCCAGCTCTGCTTCCACCAGCCCTCCCCAGCCCTCACCAGTTCTGACCATGACATCAGAAGTTAGTGTGTCAGCACAGGCATAGACAACAAACTTATGGGGACCTCCCTGGTGGCACAGTGGTTAAGAATTCACCTGTCAGTGCAGGGGACACAGGTTCTGGCCCTCGTCCGGGAAGATCCCACATGCTGCGGAGCAACTAAGCCTGTGTGACACAACTACTGAGCCTGCACTCTAGAGCCCACGAGCCACAGCTACTGAGCCCACGAGCCACAGCTACTGAGCCCACGAGCCACAACTACTGAGCCCACGTGCCACAACTACTGACGCCTGCGTGCCTAGAGCCTGTGCTCCGTAACAAGAGAAGCCACCGCAATGAGAAGCCCGCGCATCGCAACGAAGAGTAGGCCCCACTTGCCGCAGCTAGAGAAAGCCCGCGCGCAGCAACAAAGACCCAACGCAGCCAAAAATAATAAATAAATAAATAAATAGTAAATTTATTTTTTAAAAAATGAAAACAAACTTATGCTTGCCAAAGGGGAAAAGTGGGGGGGGGGGGGATTTGGTAAATTAGTAATTTGGGATTAACACATACACACTATCATATATAAAATAGGTAACCAACAAGGACCTACCGTATAGCACAGGGAACTCTACTCAATATTCTGTAATAACCTATAAGGGAAAAGAATCTGACAAAGAATATATATATATGTATACATATGTGTGTATAACTGAATCCCTTTGCTGTACACATGAAACTAACACAACATTGTAAATCAACTGTACTTCAATAAAAAAAAAATATGGAGCAGCACAAGAACATCAATTTCCAAATGAAAACAATAGTGTTGCCAAAAAAAAAAAAAGAAGTGAGTGGGTTGAGACCCTGAGCCCGGGACCTGGTCTCCATCTCCAGGACCCAGAAAGTGAGCCTTGGGCACATGTGCACCTGGTTTCTGGTGCAGATGAATCTCACTGAGCCCTGTAACCTGTTTGGTCGAGACTCTCAATAGTTTGCCTAATTCTTGCCAGCCTCCCCACTCAGGCATCTTAATTCCATTCCCTGAACCCAGGGCCACCAGCTGCAGTCCTGCTGTCAGCAGATTTCTCTCTCAGAGCCCTAAGAGTGCTCCCTTCCTGACATGGCGAGCCATCCTTGTCCCCGTGTGCTGCCTGGATCCTCCCTCTATCCTGAACCGCCTTAAATGTGGTGCCAGTCTAAGCAAGCCCAAATGCCCGAGCTTCAGGCACCAAGATTAGACTGACTCTGGGCTCAGGGACAAGGCCTGTGGCTGGATTGACTCTGCCATCAAGGCTGTGTCCTGGTCCTGTCTCCCTCCGTGTCTCTACCCACTCAGGTCTCTGAGGTTTCACCCTGATGCAGAGCCAAGCTTGCCCAAGCTATGAAAATATCCTAGAAAATGGCACAATGGGTTATTAGGCAATTTGTCAACATTTATGAAATAACATGTCCATACCATAGCAACGTCCCTCCCATTCATTCAGAAATAAGATCAGAAGAGTGAGCAGCTGGGAAGGTCTCTCTCTGCTTGGTTAAAAAATGAAACAGAATGAAATGGAATGAGAACTGTAGGCAGAATGTTGTCAAGCGCTGAAGGCAATAATCAAGAATTTAGCAAGATAATAGAGTATTCAGAACCTCCTCTCATTTTATATATCTGTAGCTATGTCTATAATTTGTTTCTCATAATGGTTAGCATTAAAATGCTCAATGTGAAATACATTAAAATCAGCTTGATGTAGTCCTTGGTGCTGTGAATGGAATATACATGCTAAAAGAACACAGATGCACGGCTAAGGTTCAAAGTCGCCCCACCCTCCCCCGTGACGTTCACTCCAGTGCCCCAGATTCCCACTGTCAACCTGCCCAGAGCCTTCTGCTCTGTCCCACGCTCTTAGCACTATCCTGCTTTAAAAGATCCCTTGGGCAGAGCTTTGCCTCTTGGTCTTGAGCTCTGGAGCACATTGGGCACTCCTGTTGGCATTCCGTCCGGGGCAGAGCAGGAGGACTTCCTCTGAGCTCCCCTCCCTCCCGACATCCTCAGACCCCGTGGAGGCTCAGCTCCCCTGAGACTGAGGCAGCTCAGCTGGGAGCCTCCCACCGGCTTTATGGATGCTCCATGGACGCTGTCCAGCCAGATGCGGAAGGTACAGTTTGTTTTCTGTTAACACAGGTTGTTTTAGGAGGACAAGCCCTTTCCTCTGAACACTTTCAAACACGTTTGAGCAAACACAACAGTTTTTAAACCAAGTTAGAGCGAGGTCTCCTCACACCTTGGGAAAGCTGTTTGGCCTCCGGGTGACTCATTCAGCCCACTATGAAGTGGGGAGGTTTTAATAAATAGCACCTGCCTCCCGAGGCCCTGAGAGGCTTGGCTGGCTCTCCCATTGTTTCTGTTGCCATAGCATGCATGTGTGTATTCCACACTTCAGTAAAGTGCAGATCTGCAAATCTGAGTCACCCGTGTGCGTGCGTGTGCACGCTGATAAAATTGTATGCAAACCACATCTTCCTAGCTTGGCAGTTAGCTAATTAATTGAGAGCCAGGGTAAGCAGTTGAGACTAATGTCTAAACTGCGTTAATTACTGTTTATAGAACTCCATGAAAAGCCGACAGGGCAAGGTCGTTATTATTACTGTCCGGCTTCAGTTGTAGGGGGCCGTGGCAGGGAGGGCTCTGGAAGTTCACTCAGGACCCCTGAGTATTTTAGAGGAAGTCACTTTGGTATTTTGGTATTTTAAAGGAAGTCACTTTGTTTGTAAATCTAATCCAACGTGAAAAGTCATTAAAATACTTAAGAGTCTTTGAAACTTGATAGATGGGTAACTAGAAGCTAAAAGTGCATGAATAAGCCAGCAAGGGGATAACAGCGCTCGTGGTATACAGATCAGCATGGTTTTCAACAAACATCCCGTAAATCAGTGTTCAGTCAAGGGTTGGCCTTTAAAGCAGTCAGTCTGGAAGGCTTTGGCGCTATCAGTTCAATCCGAGAAATATTTATTGAATGCTAACTGTGCTGGCCATTATGGGAATAAAACGATGAAAAAAATACCCACTTGCAGGGAGGCTGTGATCTCACCGCGGAGCTGAGACATGAACACAGACAACGAAGGCCCTGGGATCAGCACTGGAAAGTGCTGGCAAGTTCAGAAAAGATACTAAGGCGGCCAAGGAAGGAGGTTAGTTACAAGTCTGCCTGGGACATCAGGGAAGGTTCGTGAAGAGCTGTCATTTGATAAAAGCTTTGAAGGACAGGAATACTGGGGTTTTTTTGAGGTGGGGAAGTGGGCAGAGAGGTATTGGGAGGAGATGGAAAATGCATTTGAAACAGAGGAAACGGTAGATGCCAAAAAGGGCTGTCGGGGACCCTGAAAGGTTGTCCCCACTTCTCTTCCTCCCCCCATTCCCATCCCATCCAAATCTTCACCACCTTTTGAAGGGATGACTAGAGACCCACCACTCCCTTTGGCGGAAGACTAGGTTTATCCAGGGTGTAGACGGCAACGAAGCCAGGCAGGGCAGGTAGTTGGAGGGACTGAAAAGACTAAGATGTAGGAGGGTTTGGCAGAAGGTACAAGTGTCAGCAGGCAAAGGGTCGAGTCTGTACAACTAATTGATCCGCTTATTTTTTTCACTCAACAGACATGTATCTACCATGTTTTTGGCATTGTGCTTGCTCTTGGGAATATAAGGAAACGGAATGAATGCTCCCTGACCTCAAAAAGCTGAGATAGGCAAAAGCAGGACATGGACACAAGCATGTGACAGCAGGCAACTGCAGGTTCTCTGAGGTGACACGAGCAAGTCACCACAGGGCCACACTGGACAGAGGCCAGAGATACATGGGTGTCATACGGGCAGGCCCAAGGGCTTTAAGTCGGGGGCAGGAATGGGCTGGCAGGATGGAGTTGGGCTCTGCAGCTCTGCCAGAGGTGGGGTTTCCTACTTGCAGGTGTGAACGGTGCTGAGACGTCAACCGGGGCATGTGGTTTGGAGCATGACATTCTTAAAAGTCACGTTCAACATTCACGAATGGGAAACAGGAAGGAACTCATTTTCCCTTAGTAAATATTTTGAGGGAATTCCCTGGCAGTCCAGTGTTTAGGACTCCACACTTCCATTGCAAGGGGCATGGGTTCAGTCCCCGGTCTGGGAATTAAGATCCCGCAAGCCGCGTGCTGTGGCCAAAAAAAAAAGAAAGGAAAAAGGGAAAAAGATTTATGTAGAAACATGTTAGTTTACTAATCAACACTCTTTGAGTGCCCCAGACCAAATCAGCAGTCTCAAAACGGCTGTCAAGTCTTTTCCCGCTTTTCTGAAAAATCTTTTCTCAGATTTCTTTTGCTCTGAGTACTTTTGGTGAGTCACTATGAATGACTGAACATATAGGCAGTCATTCCCCGTGTCCGTACCAATGCCTCACGTTACCTGGTTTCAGGGTTTCAGCTCACTGCGGAACTTAAGCTGATTTGCCTTGAGTTCATCTCAAAGTTCTTAGTAGTCACGGTAGCATCGGTAAAGTCTGTTTTAAAACTTTTCTTCCCTCAGGTTCTGTCAGACTTCAATGAGAAAGACCAACTTCCATTTCACCAGCTGGAGAAGAAACTGTGCGGAGAAACCCGAGATAATAAGCACCGTTGTTTAAATTTATCCCAGTGACGCGCTCTCTCTCTTCCGGTTTGCCCCTGGGGAGCTGCCCAGCTGGCCCGCCCTTTCATCTGGCCCTGCTTAAGAAGGATCCCTATCTCAGAAGAAAGCAGAAACAGAGATTCGACGGCTGTCTGCCGCTTCACTCCTGGGTAACGGGCGTGGAGCCCTTGGAGAGCTGGAGGTCTCTGAGACCTCACTACACGTGGTCTGCTCACACCCTGCCCTTGGCATGGAGAAAGCCCCCTGGGGTCCCTCAGGGGTGCTGAGACAGGAAAGTCACAGTTTTGGCCTCCGTGACACTTGCAGTTGGACAGAGCCCAAAGATAATAAGGAACTTAGGTACGAAGACTTCTTTCTTTTCAGACAAACACACCCAAAATTTATATATCCAGACAAATACTGGGTCTCCCGAAAGAGTCACCTTGAGGAGTTCTCCAGTTAATCTCAAAATGCTGACCTTCTTCAATACATAATTTGAAACTCCTCATGTGGAATGGCCATTAAAATCCATGTCACCTTCTTTTGACCATTTGTGATGGAGTTAGACTCTGACCCTAGGTTAATGAGTGGCAAAGTAACGTCGCTAGTAAACACAGTCTCTAGTGCTTATCTAGCCTGAGACACCTGAGTTACAGAAAGAAGAACTACGACACTGCAGTAAGTGCCAGAATGCTGGAATGTGCTATAATCAAAGGTTAAAAAAAAACTAAGATGGCACAGAAGGAAGTTGGTAATTAATTCTGGCCAAAGTCATCAGAGATATTTTTATGAAAAAGTTTCCCTTTGAAAAATGCTTTGAATGTTGGCAATGACTTTTACTTTGAGGAAGTGGGTTGTAAAGAAAAAATGAGGTTCTTGGGCACATGAAGATGGGAAGAGAATAGTTGGGGAGAAAATCAAGGAGGGCAAGTGCTTTTTTCCCTTTTCTTTCAGTAGTGGGGAAAAAACTTACCAAACAGAGCAGGTGGCTGTCTCAGTACCATGAGGAGGGAAGTAATTTCTGTAGTTCTAGGGACATTCATCAATGTCACAGGCACCCAGGGATGGAGCCTCCGTGTGGTCAGCAGGCTGCTCTCAAAGGTGAGGTTAGTTCTGAGCAAAGGCTGCAACCCCGTAGATCCCAGCCCTCTGCCCCAGAGCCTTCTTCTACCTCAGCCCAACTCCACAGCTTTTCTTTTAAGAACTCACCTCAGGTCTGAGCTTGGAGATCAGTGGCCAAAGTGAGTTGCCCTTTCTCCTGTCGTAGCGAGTCACAAATTGCTTTTGGTCGGTGTCCTCTCAGCCCAGACACAGCTGTAAGGGTCTCACTACCTGTGCATCTAATGAAGCATCAGCGCTATCTGCCTAGGGTACCACTCACCATGGCGGACTTCGGGGATCAATGAATCTAGTGGGTCTTGGCATTTGTGGGCTGCCTAGAAGCTACGTTTGGAGAACATCCAGTCTTATGGACCCTCCTGAGGAAGATCATAAAAACTCACCTACTTCTTTGAAGCTAAGGTGTAGGTGTGAGACCTATTCTTCACCCATCAGACCCACTTGTGTGAGACTTTATTGGACACCAGAGAGAGGATGCACTATGGAGTGGTTTTATTAGTATGTATGGAGGCAGAGACATCAGCTTTCAAAGTGAAATTATCTGTGAGATTGTGACCCTTGTCAGAGTAGCATAGTGGGAAACAACGGTAATGTCCTCTAGCGTTCAGTGGGGTGGAAGTAGGTTGTCTGGTCTTCCCAGCAATTTTGTGAGAATCCTGAATCCTTTCATTAAACCCCTTTTGTTCTTGATCAGTGTGAGTTACCATCTGTTACCTGCAACCAAGAATCCTGTCTGATACCCATATATTGAGCCAGTATTAACATAAGATCTCAATCTGAGAAACAAAAGCTTGGTGACAACCAAGATTTTATAAGCCACTTCAATTCATTACTGAAGTTTCTCACCAAATATTAGAGGAAATTTCATTTGTTTTACTCAGGAAAACCTCTAGCCATCTCCTTTCACCATCTCTCTATTTCTCACACAGACGGTAATGCCAACCAAAATCTCTCTGTCTTCTCTCCCATTCCTCCCCAAATTTGCCGTCCACCCATCCAGTTTGCCCTGACTTTCTTCCTGCTCCCATCACCCTTCATTCAACTCTATTCAACTCTCTTCCACCGTAACCCTTTTACATTTTCTGTGTGTGTCACAGCAAATCAGTCTGGATTCCTTTCATTCTGCTGAGAAAAAGCCCCAGAAAAATGTACTATATAATTTTAGAGAGACCATGAATTCAAGTTAAAAAGGTCTTATCTAATCCAACCGAGGTCAGTAAATTGCCCAAAGTTATGGTGAGGGGGTCAGAGACTGGACCAGAATCCAGGGGTGCAGATGGTCACTGGAGAGCATCTTCTACCAGGCCACCCTGCTCTGCAGAAGCCCCAGGTGGCCAGAGCATCTTGTAGGTCTCCAAGCAACCCTAGACCAGACCAACATGTGCTCAACTTCTAGGAACAGATCAGGTTGAAAACACTCAGGATGATATGTGGTCATGCATATAGGAAATATTCAGAAAGAATAGAAGATAAGCTCCATGTTTTTCTCACTGATAGATTCCAAGAGTCTAGAACAGAACCGGGCACATAGGAGGTTTTTAATATATATCTACTGAAGAATGGAGACTTCTCTGCCTGTCCAGTTGTTAGGACTCTGAGCTTGCACTGCAGGGGGCACAGTTCGACCCCAGGTTGGGGAACTAAAATCACGCATGCTGCGAGATGCGGCCACAAAAAAAAAAAAAAAAATTCCGGAATGAAAGGATGGGCTGGGCTGATTGTGAAAAAGGGATTATTGGAAGGCTGGGGCAACTGCAAGCTGTATGAAAATATATAGGGAAAGGATACAGTTTCATATGTGTATCTCTGGTTGCCCTTGCCTCAAAGGAGCTACAACTTTACCCAGGAAGATTTAATAGTTTGTTTTTGTTGTTGTTGTTGTTTTAAAGCCCAGAGAAGTGAGAAGGCAGTTTGTTCACCTATTCACTCATCTGCTCATTCATTCATTCCATTT
Source organism: Platanista minor (assembly GCA_004363435.1). Classification (NCBI taxonomy): domain Eukaryota; kingdom Metazoa; phylum Chordata; class Mammalia; order Artiodactyla; family Platanistidae; genus Platanista; species Platanista minor. The sequence goes on along the minus strand of RJWK010014407.1, from coordinate 29,537 downwards.
TTTTAGTGTTAGCTACAGAAATGGTACTAAATATTATGGCTCTTCATTTGAAAAAATAGGGTTAAACTCTATACTGCGAGAAGAGAAAGCCACTCAAAAATCTTTAAAATAATTGGCAAAAGTAGCTTCTGGGACATATGTAACTCTTTAGTTACATAACTAAACTTTAGTCACATAACTCTTTGCATACCAAATTCGGTGACTTTGGTGAAAGGGATTAAAGACCTAGGAGTTAATGTCATCCCTCAGCTGTCCAGTGAGAATCCACATCAGATATGGCCAAATTAATACATGCATGTCTTTTAAAGTTTGTTACCTAAAGTTCTGTCTTTTGCTGTTAAGGGACCCTCATACAAAAAAGTATTTGTCCAGTTATTCATGAAAGAATATTTATCAAATGTCTGTTACGTGCTGATATCTGGAGGAGCAAAGGGACTAAGACACAGTTCTTGTCCTCGGGGGGCTCCCTGTCTGGGAGGGCATGGCACACGCACAGATCTCTGTCAGTGTAAGAGCCAGTGAGGGAGGCAGAGTGCCCTACCTCTTTCAGAGACTCGGAGCTGGGAAAAAGGTTTGCTTCTACTAATTCTAAGACTTGTTTCCAGTTGGGAAAACTGGATAGCTACCCGCAAAAGAATGAAATTGGACCCTAATCTTACATCAAACACAAATATCAACTCAAAATGGATTAAAGACTTAAACATAAGACCTGAAACTATGAAACCCTTAGATGAAAACAGGGAAAAAAACTTCATGACGTTGGTCTTGGCAATGATTTCATGAATATGACGCCAGAAGCGCAGACAGCAAAACCAATGATAAACAAGTGGAACTGCGTTGAACTAAAAAGCTTCCGCACAGCAAAGGAAATGATCAACAGAGTGAAAAGGCAACATAAGGAATGGGAGAGAATATTTGCAGATTATGTATCTGAGTAGGGGGGTTAATATCCAAAAAAATAAGGAGCTCCCACAATTCAATAGTAAAAATCTAATAAGCTAATTTAAAAGTGGGCTAAGGACTTGAATAGGCATGTCTCCAAAGAAGACATGCAAATGGCCAACCGGTATATGAAAAAATGTTCAACATCACTAATCCTCAGGGAAATGCAAATCAAAACCACAATGAGATATTACCTCACACCTGTCAGGATGGATATTATCAACAAAAGAAAAGACAGTAAATGTCAGTGAGAATGTGAAGAAATTGAAACCCTTGTACACTGTTGGTGGAATGCAAAATGGTGCAGTCACTATGCAAAATAGTATTGAAGTTCTTCAAAATATTAAAAATAGAACTGCCATATGATCCAGCAATGTCACTTCTGGATATTTATCCAAAAGAATTGCAATCAGGATATCAAAGAGATATCTTTACTCCATGTTCATTGCAGCACTATTCACAAGAGCCAACGTGTGGAAACAACATAAATGTCTATTGATAGATAAATGGATAAAGAAAATGTGGTAAAATACATACAATGCAATACTGTCAGGCTTAAAAAAGAGGAAACTTCAGCAACACATGACAGCATGAATGAATCTTGAGGACCTTATGCTAAGTTAAACAGGCCAGTCTTAGAAAGACAAATACTGCATGATTCCACTTGTATGAGGTACTTAAACAGCCAAAATCATGGAATCAAAGAGTGGAATGATGATTGCCAGGGGGCTGGAAGGAGGGGAAAATGTGGAGTTACTAATCAGTGGGCACAAAGTTTCAGTTAAGTGAGATGAATAAGCTCTACAATAATGGAATATGCATTAAAAAATTTGGTAGGAGGTGGAATATGACTCAGCCATAAAAAAGAATGACATAATGCCATTTGCAGCAACATGGATGGACCTAGCGATGATCATACTAAGTGAAGTAAGTTAGACAGAGACAAATACCATATGATATCACTTCTATGTGGAATCTAAAATAGGACACAAATGAACTTATCTACCAAACAGAAACAGACTCACAGACGTAGAGAACACACTTGTGGTTGCCAAGGGAGAGGAGGGGTGGGAGAGGGAAGGATGGGGAGTTTGGGGTTAGCAGATGCAAATGATTATCTATAGAATGGATAAACAACAAGGTCCTACTGTAGAGCACAGGGAACTAGATTCAATAACCTGTGATAAACCATAATGGAAAAGAATCTGAAAAAGAATATACGTATGTATAACTGAATCACTTTGCTGTACAGCAGAAATTAACACAACATTGTAAATCAACTACACTTTAGTAAAATACATTAAAAAAATTAGTTAGGAGGGTAGACCTCATGTTAAGTGTTCTTACCACAATAAAATTTTTTTTAATTAGTTAATTTTTTAAAAGACTTTTTTCTTATTTTTCTCTTGGCTGCCAGGAAGTTTGGAGTTAAGGTCTCTGCTCAATATTTTTCTCTTAGTTCTATATTTCTGGGATTCCCATGCTCCCTACTCCATTACTCAGAGCTTAATCTACACATATCATTTAAAGAGTTTTATTGTACTTGGGCTTTTAACATTTTGGGAAGTTAGGCAGGGTATCAATGGAAACCAAACGAAGGCTTCTCAAAGGCACAACAGTGATGAAGGCGTTAGAACCCAGGCTGCCTATTTATCAAATTTGTGGCTCTCTTTGAACGCTCTTGCAGGAAACTGAATTGCTCAGGACTTTAAAAAGTCATAGCTTTATTTTGGAGACTTCTAATGGTATTCACTTCAGGAATTGAAACTGGAGGTGGAGTTGGGCAAGTGGAAAATGCCAGGCCCATCTCTATGGCACCACTGCAACCAAGGGTCAGTGTGCAGAGGGGAAGCACGGGGAGCACCGGGCCTCCTTTGGAAACCTCCCTGCCTCTCTTCCCTGACCTGGACTTGACACACTCCTCCGCTGGCCCCCAGCATCCTGTCTTGTGGGCCAGGAGCACACCTTTGATACCTGTAACCCTAGCACCTCACGCAGCGCTTGAGCCATAAGAGACACAGACAATGAAAGGACAGACATGACACATTTCTTCTGAGCCATTTCTTCTGAGCTCTGGCCCTGAATCTCTAAAAGCATGGTGTCGGTGTTAATTAAAACAGGGAAGGGACTTCCCTGGTGGTCCAGTGGTTACGACTCTGCGCTCCCAATGAAGGGGGCCCGGGTTCGATCCCTGGTCAGGGAATCAGATCCCACACGCATGCCGCAACTGAGAGTTTACATGCCTCAACAAAGATCCCGCATGCTGCACTAAGACCTGGCGCAGCCAAATAAATAAATAAATATTAAACAAACAAACAAACAGGGAAACTTAAAGGAAGAGCAGGGGAGGGGGCAATGGTGAATTTAGCTTGTTGAGTGTGAGGGGCAGGCCCTCGAGATGGTGACGTCTACCAGCACGTAGACATTTCATATGAGCTCTGTGTGCCTCAGTGTTCTCAACCATACAATGCGGATAATCACGGATCCTGTCTCAGGGGGCTCTTGGGAAGGCCGGATAAAACGGGGTCAGTAAGGTGTCACAGCACTTGGTTCATTGCAAGCGCTCATGAGCGTAACTGAAAGAAATAACTACCGGGCTAGATTTGGTCCCTTTCTCCCCTGTATTTCCTCCTCACTCAGGAAGTATGAATTCTGAATTCCCCATAATACATCTGACTTTGGCTGCTTCTTCCCTTGTCTCTCGTCTTTCCTCGACTCAGTCCCTCTTTGCCCACTTCAGAAGAGTTCTCCCAGCCTCTCCACCTCCCTCAGACCCAGTGCCGCCAGGTGACCTTCCTAGACCGCACGGTGACACCCACCACCCCTGCTCCTATACTCACAACCCTCTGCAGCTTCCACCGATCACTGGAGGAAGTCAAAACCAACCTGGTCCTCTCGACCTAGCCTCATCTGCTTTTCCAACTGGATAGTCTAATGCCCGTGATCTCTACCCTAACCCAAACCAGATGCAATGCTAGACTGGACCGGCAGCAGGTGCAGACCAGCAGGAAACAGTCTGTTCGGTCACCCAGAGCTCGCTCATTCATTTTCTCAGGGTATTTTCACTGACTCCCTTACTCATGGTGTGTGGAGCCCATCCGGAGCTCTGGGGCTTCACAGCTCTGCCTGACTCTGTGCAGGCGGCTAAGCCCCTCTGGCCTCAGCGTTCTTAACTTTGACGTTCACATAAATAAGCGAAGCAAAGAAGGGGTCTGGCACATAGAAGGGGCTCAGTGAGCCTGTAAGTGGCTTCTTCCTTTCCTAAGGAGCCGGCCCTCACCTGTCTGAGGCCTGCTGGGAACCCACAAGTCTCTCTTCATGTAGGGAGAGGGCAGGGTCCTATCCAGGCAGCTGAGAAGATAGGAAACTTCAGTGTCCTCCCAGAGGGCTGGCATTAGAGGGAATGAAAAGGCCGTGTTGGCAGTAGACTCCCCAAGGGGCACGGGTAGGTCTCAAGAGATTAGAAGGTCTGAAGTAGAGATCACCTAGCCCAGTCCCCTTATTTTGAAAAAGGAAAAAGCTGGGTCCTAATACCTGTAGTTTATCCTGGTCGCAGAGTGCATAATACCAGGCTTCTCATTTCTTAAATCCAGCCCTGGTCGGTATCATCAAATACCTTCCTCATTTTATTTTATTTCATTTCTTTTTTAATTTTATCTTTGGCTGCATTGGGTCTTCGGTGCTGCGCGTGGGCTCTCTCTAGTTGCGGCGAGCGGGGGCCACTCTTCGTGGCGGCGCGTGGGCTTCTCACTGCGGTGGCTTCTCTTGTTGCGGAGCACGGGCTCTAGAGCTCAGGCTCAGTAGTTGTGGCTCGTGGGCTCAGTAGTTGCGGCTCGCGGGCTCTAGAGGCAGCCTCAGCAGCTGTGGCACGCAGGTTTAGTTGCTTCACAGCATGTGGGAATCTTCCTGGACCAGGGCTCGAACCAGTGTCCCCTGCATTGGCAGGCAGATTCTTAACCACTGCACCACCAGGGAAACCCACCTTCTTCATTTTAAAGGCTTTGGTCCCTTTTAATTTTTTAATTTTATTTATTTATTTTTGGGGGCAGCGCCGTGTGGCATGTGGGATCCTCGTTTCGCGACCAGGGATTGAACCCACACCACCCTGTGTTGGAAGGGTGGAGTCTTAACCACTGGACCACCAGGGAAGTCCGCTCCCTTTTTAAGCTATACAGATGTAAGCTGTTTCAAGACAGAATATGTTCTATTTATCTTTGAGTTCTTACCACCCAGAACAGTGCCTGGCACACAGTAGGCGCTTGCTAAATGTGTGTTGAGTGAATGAATGAAGGAATTGGACACACCCATTTCCGGGGAATTGGCTCTCCATGGGATTTCCAGGGTCCCCTCTAAGGAATTCCCTGACGTACTGGTAATAATGCCTAGAAGGTCTCCATCAGGTCCATGACCTGGAATCAACAGGTGAATGTGCATACAAGAGCTTCTCATCCATACGAGGTCATCAGGGCACTGCTGAAGCACCTGCATGGGAACACCAGGCCACTATGCTCCCAAATAGGACACCTGGTAAGCATTCATAAGAAAGAACTTGACTGACTTGGAAAACGGCTCTTTACATGAGACGTTCCAGAGGGGAGAGCTGTTTCTTGGGAGAGACATTACTCTAACTGCAGGGGACACCTAGTCACAGTGGGCTTTTTCAAGACCCCAGAGTGGCAGCCAGATGTCCCTGCCCCATGCTGACTTTCCTGGCCTTCTTTCATTAACAAACTTCGGGGAAACCAAGTGTCCGTGTGGCCTGGTTGCAAGTCTTTTTGATGATCGTGTCTCTTGGTTAGGACATGACTGAAACACATTTCTGAGTACGATGCGAACCCTCAGAAAAGCTGACCCCAGAGACCCAGCACACTTCTCTTGGCTGGCAGGCAGAGTTCTGAGTCTGGGGGCCCGTGTTCTCCTCTAAGCCTGACTTCCTTCCTCAAGAAGCCCCATGTGGCCCTTCCCAGGGAGCATCTCAGAACTTGGGCGGACCGAGGCTGTTCCGTTGAACCCTGAAACACACACTCGGTAAAAGTCATCCGCACTAAGAGCAAAGAGGAAACTGCGGTCCTCACGTTCCAGGCCTCCCTGGGGGCCACGTGTCCCCGTCAGCTGCACGCTCCTTTTGAGTCAGGCTGGGACCTGGGACCCTTTGCCGCAGTGCTTGCACCTGGACAAACGTCTCCTCTGGCAGCAAAATACAAAGAAACTATAAGGGACTAAAAATAACTGCGTGCATGCATGGGCAGATTCTCGACAAACGATACAAAGAGACCAAAAAAACCCAACGGCCACTTCTGAAGAGCCCAGAGCAAACCCTGGGTGTCGGGAGCAAAAGCAGCGTACTGCGCACGGCCCCTGCCCGCAACACCACCTAAGGGGTGGGCGAAACACCTAAGCCACGCGTCCGGCCCGACCCCTGGACGCACCGCTACCCTCACCCCCTATAAGGAACAAGCTCGTACCACACCCCCTCAGAGAGCGAGCAAGGGAAGCTGCTCCTTGTTCTTGCTCTCCCCTGCTGCAAATAAAGCTTTGGCTGAATTTCTTGTCTGGCATCTAGTCAATTTCTGTTGGGGGAGGGGGAAAGGCCAGGAACCCTGGTCGGTATCACCTTCAGGGCTGGGACTCAGCTCCGCAGTGGCCACAGTGGCTCAACGGCAGCATTAGCTAAACTTTGATCATCACTTCCTCCCCGCCCTCCGAGCCCGTGGGCAGAGGCCCTGGCACGTGGCACCTGTATCCGAGTGCTGGGGGCAGCAGGCCTGTCCTGAGGCTGGCAGGGCTCTCACCGACCAATTGGAAGCGCTCTCACCCCATCAGGTCTCTCCTACCCAGAAGTCACATGCCTGAAGTCCCTTTATTATAATTCATCCTTTGAATTCTTCCTGCTGTCTTTCCAGACCAAATGCTGGTAGGAGGCTCTCCTATGCTGTGACATTGTTCACGTCTTTTCTTCTTGGAGAGATGAGACCTGGGACAGACTGGGCTGGTCCTTCAAGGCCTCTCGCACCCTGGGACGGGGTGAGGGAGGAAGGGATCCTTCTTAATTTCCCTCAGGACCCACCCTTCTTGCCCTGAATAACGGCATTCACTTTTCCAAAATGACTCAGAGTCCAGGTGTGAAGGTCATTCTCGGGGCCCCCGCAGGCAGCTTCTGGTGCAGGCTCGTTTGGGAGAGGGATTTGGCATCGTCTGGCTGAGAGCTGGAGAGGTCTGAGAGAGGGTCATTCCATCAACCGAGGCTGGGTCTGCTCTGTGATTGCACTATTTTCTCTTAGAGGCACATGCAGGTTTTTTTTCCAGAGCAGAGGAGGACACAGCCCAAGAGGTTACTCCTTGAGTCCTTCACCCCTTCCAGGGGTGCCTCTCCTTTCAGTGGAATGAGAATCAGATGTAGTAAGCTTAACATCCCAGCTCTTGCCGTTCTGATGGCCAGGATATTTAGGTTTTACTTTTCTCAGCCTGGAGTACAGCATGTGTGTGTGTGTGTGTGTGTGTGTGTGTGTGTGCATGCACACTCACGCGCATGCATGCCCGTGTATGTGTTTGCTCATTGTTTCCCACTTTATGGGCAGTGTCATTCCGATGAGTATCATCTTGGAATCTTATAGGATTCTACACTCTTCTGTTCAATCAGGATATACATTACCCTGCATTTCTCCTTTTGGATTGAAAGGAATGTTAATCAGTATAAAAGAAATCACTGCCTTTTGGGTTTCAAGATGTCTGTCATACGTCTCTAGAGGCTGAAATCGTCTACAAAGAAAAATTATCGCTCAGTTGATAACTGGCAGGTTCACTCTCCCCATCCACAGGGCAAAACAACGAGTTATTTAGTTTTTATTTTATTTATTTATTTAATTTTTTTTTTTCTGCGGTACGCGGGCCTCTCACTGTTGTGGCCTCTCCCGCTGCGGAGCACAGGCTCCGGACGCACGGCCTCAGCGGCCATGGCTCACGGGCCCATCCGCTCCGCGGCACGTGGGATCTTCCTGGACCGGGGCACGAACCCGTGTCCCCTGCATCGTCAGGCGGACTCTCAACCACTGCGCCACCAGGGAAGCCCCTCTATTTTATTTTATATACCTTATATACTTTATATATTTATTTTATATCTCTTCCATGCAGAAATTATGTTGGTTTTATATTCCCTTAGCTCCAGCAAGTGGTGGTTAATTTGGTTAGAATTAGTGATGGGCTTTTGTCTCCCAAAGAGTTGAAGGCTAAAGATTCTAGAAAATTCTAGCAAATTTATTATTTTAAAGAGCTGACCATGCATTAACCGTCAGTAGACTGATGAATGACTTTTGTGCAATATTTCCCAACATGTGTTGTTATGTGAAAATTATTTTCAGAGAAAAAGACTACTGTCAAATAAATTTAGGAAATGCTAAGTATTGACTTCTCACCCTTGAAAAATCATAATGAAAAATATTAAATGTATACATTACGTTTATATAAAAGACTGAAACTTCCCTAGGAAAAGAAACCGAGTTCAGTTTGTTTAATCTGGTGTGTTTCCAAGCCTGATTAGCACAGATAATGTACTTTCATCTCAGGGAACCAGTTCCTCTTAAGCACATCTGTTGTGGGAAATGTTGCCTTAGTGAATATCCTCTTGGAAATTTGCAGAACTCCACACCTGTCTCTTCAGTAGGCAAGGCGTGTTTATTACTACAATATAAGATAATAGCTCCTGACAGACAAGCCTCCTAAGAGCAGACAAATCGATTGGTTCATATTTGGGCTTTTTCTCAACTTCAAGAGGCCCAAGCCGTAAGCAGCAGCACTTACCCAATCTGCTTCCAATTTGCACATTCTAAACACAGTCTGGCTTTCAGGTAAAGGCATGATTTTAAAAAAACCTTTTTTTCCATAGAAATCTGCCTTTTATAAATGTCTTTAATTTTCTGGCTCCAGATAAATCAGAAATATCCCAAGAATAACTGTCTTTTGAGTATTTTGGGTTTTTCACCATAGTCTCCAAGAAAATATCATAAGGTTTGACTCCCAAGTTGACAGAGATTCAAGTTGGCTGAATCCCATCTATTCAGTCCTAATTCCAGCCTGGGATAGGAGAGTTATGGAACATTGAGGTATTCTGCATCACGTCTGGGCAGCAAAAGGAGATAGGAGAGGCAGGATTTAACCCCACCATGGAGGAATTTCTGTTGCGGGCCTCAAAAGAGTAAGTCAAGGGCTTCTCTGGTGGCGCAGTGGTGGAGAGTCCGCCTGCCGATGCAGGGGACACGGGTTCGCGCCCTGGTCCGGGAAGATCCCACATGCTGCGGAGCGTCTGGGCCCGTGAGCCATGGCCACTGAGCCTGCGCGTCCAGAGCCTGTGCTCCGCAACGGGAGAGGCCACGGCAGTGAGAGGCCCGTGTACCGCAAAAAAAAAGAGTAAGTCGTGCTTTGGGTCGTGCCTACTGGGCAGACTGGGCTGGGTCGGGGACTGGGGCTGGTACCGGCCGGCCCTCCTCTTAGCAGCAAAATGGTCAAGTACAAGGAGCTTATTTGCAGCTTGCTTTTTCTTCTAACAACGCTTTACATCCTGTACTTTAACACTCCTCCTGTGATATCACCCCATCCAATGGCCAGTATCCTCTCACACTTGACGTCTCACCTATAAAATGGATAAACAACAAGGCCCTACTGTGTAGCACAGGGAACTAGATTCAATGTCCTGGGATAAACCATAATGGACAAGAATATAAAAAAGAATACATATATATATGTATAACTGAGTCATTTTGCTGTACAGCAGAAACTAACACAACATTGTAACAATTGAAAAAAAACACCAAAATACAAAAAGTCCAGCTGTCAGGACAAGTTCTTCCCAACCAACGTACAAAGCCGAGAATGTTATCCTTCCCAGGAGTCTTTGAATGCGAAGAAGTGTAAAACCTCTCCTGAAATTTCGTGGCTGACCCAGGCCTACCCCCATCTCAGCTGTTTCCAGTGAGAATCCAGCCTCTCCCTGCAATGATAACTTCTAGTAAGAATGACCATGCATCACTTTTCTTTCTATGCAGCAGGCACTACATTGAGTGCATTCTGTTCTTTAATTCTCTCAACATGAGGTCAAATAGTTGCTCCATTTTAGAAATGAGGAAAACAGTTTGAGGAGTGGTTAACTCCCAACGGATGGATGGCAGAGCTGCTTTGACAGAATCTGAGAGCGTGTGCTTTTCACGACTCCGCATGCTTTCTGCCGGGAGCCCAGCCTGGCTGGGTAGCAGCGGTTCTCACCCGGCAGCTGGAGCAGCTGGGTGTTGCAGGAGCCCTCTCAGCTGCCCACAAGAGTGAGCCCCTCTGACCCTCTTCTTCCAGGAACCTCTAAAAACACAGGATCGGTGTCGGCCCTCGCCATGTGTCTCTGGAATCTGGGGCGAGCTTTAATGGCTTTGTTCTCCACGCGGAATCCCGTCCTTCCTGCTCGTCTTTGCCAGCACGATGTCTCTGCTCCTGGGCACCCATCTCCTGCCCCTTTACATCAGCCCCTCTTCCTCTCAAGAACCACCCCTTGGCCACGGGGACGTAATAGGAAAATATATTTTTCTCAGAGGTTGTCTCAGTATTTCCTCAAAATCACTTTATACATGTGTATGTATGTGAATACATATATATGCACATAAATCTCTGCACACACACAAATCTAAATAATACATATGCCACCTCGTGGTTAATGAGTAGAACTGTCCTTGTCATTTAACTGCCCTGACCAGGTGATGCTTCCTGGACAATGAGGAAATGTTGGCTGACATTAACATTACGATGTTCGCATGATTCTGTTTTATTTTTAATTTTAATTTTTTTAAATTTTTATTTAAGTATAGTTCATTTACAATATTGTGTTAGTTTCAGGCATACAGCACAGTGATTCAGTTATATACGTATGTATATATATATAAAACTATTCTTTTTCAGATTATTTTCCATTATAGGTTATTACAAGATATTGAATATAGTTCCCTGTGCTATATAGTACAGGTCCTTGTTGGTTATCTATTTTATATATAGAAGTGTGTATCTGTTAATCCCAAACTCCTAATTTATCCCCCTCGCCTTTCGCCCTTGGTAATCGTAAGTTTGTTTTCTACATCTGTGGCTCTATTTCTATTTTGTAAATAGGTTCATTTGTACCATTTTTTTAGATTCCACAGTTAAGCAATATCATATGATATTTGTCCTTCCCTGTCTGACTTACTTCACTCAGTATTACAGTTTCTAGGTCCATCCATGTAGCTGCATTCTTTTTTATGGCTGAGTAATATTCCATTGTGTATATGTAGCACATCTTCTTTATCCATTCCTCTGTCAGTGGACACTTAGGTTGCTTCCATGTCTTGGCTATTGTGAATAGTGCTGCTATGAGCATTGGGGTGCGTGTATATTCTCAAATTGTAGTTTTCTCCAGTTATATGCCCAGGAGTGGGCTCACAGGATCGTATGGTCGTTCTATTTTTAGATTTTTAAAGAACCTCCATACTGTTCTCCATAGTGGCTGTACCAATTTAGATTCCCACCAACAATGGAGGAGGGTTCCCTTTTCTCTACACCCTCCCCAGCATTTTTTACTGGTAGACTTTTTTTTTTAATTTATTATTTTTTTTTGGCTGCGTTGGGTCTTTGTTGCTGTACGTAAGCTTTCTTTAGCTGTGGAGAGTGGGGGCTACTCTATGTTGTGGTGCGTAGGCTTCTCATTGTGGTGGCTTCTCTTATTGTGGAGCACGGGCTCTACGTGCGTGGGCTTCAGAAGTTGTGGTGTGTGGGCTCAGTAGTTGTGGCGCACGGGCTTAGTTGGTCTGTGGCATGTGGGATCTTCCCGGACCAGGGATCGAACCCATGTCCCCTGCATTGGCAGGTGGGTTCTTCACCATTGCGCCACCAGGGAAGTCCCTGTAGACTAATGATGGCCATTCTGACTGGGGTGAGGTGGTACCTGACTGTAGTTCTGATTTTCATTTCTCTAATAATTAGTGATATTAAAACATCTTTTCAGGTGCCTATTGGCCATCTGTATGTCTTCTTTGGAGAAATGTGTCACATGATTCTCTTTTATTAACAATGTGCAACACACTTCTGAATCATTAGGTAACTGAATAGTGAAACTGACTGTCCCATGGCAGTCAATGTGAAGAAGGCGGATCCGCCACTTTAGCCCTCAACAAATTTAGCATCCGGTAGAGCACCTCACAGTAACAGGCACCACGATGAGCCCTGAGGATGTAAAATTGAAAAGACCTGGTTCCTAATCTCATAGAGAGAATCTTCAGACAAGACAGAGGAGCTAAGCCTTGCAGGGTAAGAAGAACACTGCCACCATGGTCTTAGGGCAGCAAAAAGGGCCATTGCAGCAGAGAAGACGGCTCACTTCCTTATGAGTTGAAATTGGTTTTGCCTTTTTGCCTTTTTAAAATTCGTAAATGTTTGCTGTCTCAAGCTACGTTTAAAGCCCTGGAATGGAAAAAATCTAGCCTTTGTTCTCTCGCGCCCCATGTTGGCATTGAGCAGAGTCATCTGCTTGCAGACGAGCTGGAAGTCCAAAGGCAGGCTGCTTCTGTGCCCATAGGAGTGCTATGGAGAGACCCTGGAGGAGCTTTGAGGATGAGCTAACAGCAATGAGGCCAAAGCGTTGTGTAGGTAAAAAGAGATGGTAAGAGAGATGCAGGAACTCCTCATCACAACCTAATAAAGGAGAAAAGTACAAGAGAGGGCCAGGCTTCCAGAATAGCTTTCAGATCCCAGTAGCACTCCAAGAAGGTGCTGCTGAGAAAATACGAAAATCCACCATGTGACACTGACCACATCAAACAGTGGCCAGGGAGCCATGGGGTGGACACAGGGGAAAGCAGGGTTGCGGGGTGATGCCCTGCCCTGGCCAGAGGCCCATGAGGTGCTGGTGCTCACGCAGGTGTTTTGGAGAACACACTGCCTGGCCAGTGATCACCTCGTTCCCAGCGGGCAAACGTGGACTCAAATATATGACCATCCATAGTGGTCAGGGTACAAATGGAAATGACAGGAGAGTGGGGCTCACAGTACTCATATCAGACAAAGCAGGCTTTAAAACAAAGACCATAAAGAAAGTTAAGAAGGACATGATATGATGATAAAAGGATCAATAAGACAAGAGAATATTCCACTTGTCAATCAACATATATTCACCTGATATGGGAGCACCCAAATATACAAAACAAATACTTACGGAGATAAAGGGAGAAACTGACAGGAATACAATAATAGTAGGAGATCTAACACCCCACTCACATCAGTGGACAGATCTTCTAGACAGAAAATCAATAAGGCAACAGAGGTCCTAAATGATACAATAGAACAATTAGACTTCATTGATCTTTTCAGGACATTACATCCCAAAAAAACAGAAGAGGTATTCTTTTCAAGCGCGCGTGGAACATTCGCTAGGATTGACCACATAGTGGTTGGGATGTGTGTGGCCAGTCATCTTCCTCCCCCAGTTAAGGCTCCACTTCTGCTAATCCCCACTCAAGCCTCCTGCATGTTGTTACAGAGCCTTGGTCGGAGATGCCTGGGTGGGGCAGGATTGTTGAGTGTTGAGCAAGTGGGAGATGACGTCACTAGTAAGAAGCAGAGCACAATTCTGAACCTCAGAAATGTGTTCTAGCATCTGCTTTTAAAACTTTGTTTTTATGAATATCTTAATAAATACATAAGTAATAATCCATGAAAAATAGATACCTTCGTGGATTCTTTAAACATTCTATGGATTCTTTGCCTCGGAATTTTTTAAATTATAAAAATGGGTTGTGTCGTTTCCGATGTCTCACAATGGCTGTGCTGTTGTCGATTGCCCATCATTTGGTTCTTATCTCGCTGTGTAGTGATTTTCTATCCACCTTTCTCAATCGTCCATGAGAGTGAATTTCCTGGCAGTCTCCTGTTCTCAACTTGGCACGCATAAGTCAGTGCTAAAGTTTTGATTGAAAGAATGAATAAATGGACACCATGTTTGATATGGTAGTGTCAGGGTCTTGGGCTTGTAATAAGGTTCTCAGCTAAGCTAAGATGGCTGTTGGTCTTAATCATTTTTCACGCAAGGGAGTTTGTACCCTTCTAAGTTGCATTCGTAGTCACTGAACTTCTGTTCCCACCCTCAAAAATGCCCAGTATGCATGGCTTCTTTTATATTCTGGACAATTAATTTGAAAACTGAAGTAAATTCTCCTCTTCTCTGATTTCAAAAGGATAGGGACAGCCTTAGTCCTGTTTTGCAGAATGAGATGAAAAAAACCAAGCTCTTTCCCCTTCTCCCTGTGCCATCAGCTCTGGGCTGAGTTCAGTGCCTCCCACCTGGGTCCCGAGCTTCCAGCTTCCTCTGCCGGGATCAAGAGTGATCTAGGCTGCAGACTCTACTAGAAACTCAGCTGAGGAGGCTCAAGGCTCACATAAAGGCTTCTGAGGATCCTGCACACGTGCTAAATTATTTTCAGTTAGGTCCTGGCTCTCCAAACTGGCACACGAACAAACAGGGCTTCTGCTCCTTGTGGCACGAGAACGCTTTAGAGAGTAGAATGCCAAGCATATAAATGACGAGCCCCCAGATCTGGGAAATCAGAGGCTAGGGGATCCTAGGAACCGTGGCAAAGATAAAGAGATGAGAGGAGGTGCAAATGTCCTGGCCTCTGTGAAGCTAGTGGCGAGAGTCAGGGAGCACTGGCTGGGTTGCAGGTGGCTGGAGAGAAGGCGTGTCTAGGTTTGTGATGTGATGTGACTTTTTCCAGTGTCCTGTGACCTGACAGCCCAGGGAATCTGAGTAGGAGAGCACACGAGGAAAAGAGAAAAGAGGAGGAAAGCTTGTAGTTGAGTTACACATTGCCTTGAAGAGACTGCCTATCATTTGAGCAAAATTTACTTCTAGTTAAATCAGACCTCCCTTTCCCACCCACTCCCGGGAAGTTTCCAAACATGACCCGGCACTGGTGCTCAAGATTGCTTTTAGCCTGAGCAAAGAAGGAAGACATTCTCCGAGTAAATTCTTTAAATTCAGAAGACTTTCTGAACTAGAATCTTAACCCCCAAAAGAAAAGAAAGAAGCAAGATCTCAAGGGGGCCCGGAAAGCATATTGGAGGGCGGGTATTCATTTCCCCTGGACAGAAGAACAGTCCTCTTGGAGGGAGGATAGAACCAGGAGAGATTTGGGTGTGGGGAGGGAAGGGAGCACACATCCAAGCCAGCCCCATCCTCCTTGGGATAAGTTGGGGTGACCGATGCCATCGTTGGGAGCATGACAATGACGTCTCACTTGTGTCTTTACAATCTGCAAAACACTTGTGTGCACAGCTCATTCCATGCCCTCCTCACACATCAGGGAGGTGAGACAGGTCGGAATCAGGCATCATCACCCCACGGTGAATGGTTTCCCCGTCTCTACCTCCAAAGCCCTGACCAGATAGTGTTCTGGCTACTTTCCCTAAAGCGCTCACGTGGTGTTGGGGCATTTTTTTTTTTTTTAAGAGTGCATATGTTAATTCCAAACTCCTAATTTATCTACCCCTCTGCCCCGCCCCACCCTGCACTAACCCCTTTGGTGAACATAAGCTTGTTCTCTATGCCTGTGAGTCTATTTCTGTTTTGTAAATAAGTTCATTTGTATCATTATTTTTAAATTCCACATATAAGTGATATCATATGCTATTTGTCTTTCTTTGTCTCACTGACTTAGCTTAGTATGATAATGTCTGGGTCCATCTATGTCGCTACAAATGGCATTATTTTGCTCTTTTCTGTGACTGAGTAATATTCCATTGTGTATATGTACCACATCTTGTTTATCCCTTCCCCTGTTGATGGACACTTAGGCTGCTTCCATGTCTTCGCTATTGTAAATAGTGGTGCTCTGAACATCAGGGCGCATGTATCTTTTAGAATTAGAGTTTTTCTCCAGATATATGCCCAGGAATGGGATCACAGGATCGTATGGTAGTTCTATTTTTAGTTTTATTAAGGAACCTCCATACTGTTCTCCATAGTGGCTGTACCAGTTTACATTCCCACCAGCAGTGTAGAAGGGTTCCCTTTACTCCACACCCTCTCCAGAATTTATTATTTCCAGACTTTTAATGATGGTGGGCATTGTTGATACTTGGCTAGAGGACTCAGGAATACCTAAATCTGATCCACCAAGTAAATCCCTTCCTCCCTCCTGATCCCCTCAGGGAGATGTACAGATAAGGGATAAGGAATGAGAGATGCCAGGCCCACTCTACTTTAGGCTGGGCTTCTTTGGGGCTTCAGCACAAGGATGAGCCTCCAGGTCATGGGGTGGGGGGTTCTCTCCCACTCCCCAAGCATAAGTCCAGCCTTCAACTCCAAGCAAAAGCCCATTGATTTGTGATGAAAAGAGCCAGAGACTCCGTCCCAGCGGGGTGGGCTCTGCCTTTCTCTCTCTAGCCAGGACAGCAGCAGGGTGGAGTGAGCCAGGAGCAGGAATAATCAGAGGGTGGCCCACGCACTGACAAAGGAGACCCAGTCAGTGTCCAGCTCTCTGGGATTAGCACTGGGGAGGGGGAGGAGGAGAGGTGTCTTCTCTGTATTTGTACACTAACCCGTGAGGGTGTCGAGGGCAGCCTCCAGCCTTAACCATCCTTGAAGCTCTGTTTCCATCCTGATCGCTGTGTGACACACAGCACGCTCAGAAGAGAGTTCTCCTTTCAAAAAGGATGTGGGGCTCTGATTTCACAGCTAGTAAGTGGCAGTTCTGGAACTTGGACTCAGGTTTTTGAATGGGTGTGATTTGCTTTACATGAAGCCACTCTGCCATATGACATCTTTCTAGGGCAGGTAGAAACGTGTCACTTGGGTTCAGGAGTGCATGAGTCTCCTGAAGATGAACGCACACTTTTTGTGTGTGCATTTGTTGGGGAAAAGCTCCCTGGGTTTCAAACGGGTCTCCTTCCCTCTTTTCTGAATGTATAGAATCCTCAAGACCTCCTTGTGTTCACATCTTCACCTTTGGAAGGTGTCTAGCCTGTAGTGTCAAATCAGGAGAATTGACTCACATAGGAATGTATTTTTTCTAACTTGAAAAAAATAAAACAAATAACTTTTCAGACCTAAAATATCTCTATCAAGTGAGAATGAGATGGGAATGTCATGAAGACGATTGAAAGACAGATGCTTTTGGACACTAATCCCCACCAGTAACTATATTACCTTAGAGGATCACCAAAATAGTTGCTTGAAAGGCTCATTACATTACCAAATCTGATCTGGAAAACAAATAAAAGAACTAGTAATAATAGAATTATGCCCAAAAGGGATTTTTCAGATTTTTTTTTTTTTTCAATTGCTTGTGGTGGTGGTTAGCGGAGAATTTGGAGATACGGGAGAAAGAGAAGAAAGCCTTCAGTGATTTAGTGAATTTTTCATATTTGTTACTTAAAATGAGTATTAATCAGGATAGGGCTGATTGTGCTGCTGTAATGAATAATCCCCAAATCACAGGGGTTTAAAGCCACAAAAGTTTATTTCTGCTTACACTACAGTCACCACTGGCTAGCAGGGGCCTCTGCTCTTTAGAATTGCTAAGGGACCCAGGCCGATGGGGGCTCCATCATTCTATGACACCGCCAGCTTCACATAAGATTTCAGAGTTGACTGCAGCAAGGTCATTTCTGCTTATGTTCCTTTACCTACAGCAAGTCACATGGCCAAGCCCAGCATCGAGAGAGGCAGGGATGTGCACCCAGAAGTGAGCCCTGGGTGGTATTTAATCCCCCAAATCCTGTCTCAGGCACCCTTCTCTATTCTGAGCTGACTTCCAAGTTGCCATGTGGCATAGAAAAAAACAAACACAAGGGTTTATGCACCTTATCTAAATAACCATTTTTTATCTGACCTGAAGTTGAGCAACCATATTTACACTACAGACTTAAAACTTCCTCTACAAAGGATACAGGTCTAAAATCTGTGGAAAAAATATGTTTGTTTGGGAAGAAATGATTTATTGATTTATTGTATAGTTGATTTACAATGTCATGTTAGGGCTTCCCTGGTGGCGCAGTGGTTGAGAGTCCGCCTGCCAATGCAGGGGACGCGGGTTCGTGCCCCGGTCTGGGAAGATCCCACGTGCCGCGGGGTGGTTGGGTCCGTGAGCCGTGGCCGCTGAGCCTGCGCGTCCGGAGCCTGTGCTCCGCAACGGGAGAGGCCACAACAGTGAGAGGCCCGCGTACCACAAAAAAAAAAAAAAAAAAAAGAATTACAATGTCATGTTAGTTTCAGGCGTACAGCTCAGTGATTCAGTTATACATATATAACTGAATGGTATACCATTCAGTTATAACATATATAGCTTCAGATTCTTTTCCCTTTTAGGTTATTACAAATTAGGGTTCCCTGTGTTCTACAGTAGGTCCTTGTTGGTGATCTATTTTATATACAGTAGTGTACATCGGTTAATCCCAAACTCCTAATTAATCCGCACCCCTCCCTTTCCCCTTTGGTAACCATAAGTTTGTTTTCTATATCTGTGAGTCTGTTTCTGTTTTGTAAATAAGTTCATTTGTATCGTTTTTTTAGATCCACATATAAGTGATATGGTGGTATTGGCCTTTCTCTGTCTGGCTTACCTGGCAGGATCATCTCTAGGTCCATCTGTGTTGCTGCAAATGGCATGATTTTATTTGGGAAGAATTTATTAACCAGTGCCTCCAACTAGTCAGGAATCTAATCTCTGAGAAAGCACATTGGTGACAGCCCACCTTAAGTGGTTGAGTGAAAATTAAAATGTTCAAGCTACAGTTGTCTCTGTAAAATGTGTGTCCACAGAATTCACAGTGCTGAGTTTCTGAGGAAGTGCCGTACGTTTAAAGTGTAGATACTCTGTAAGGTGCTTTAACACACATTGGTCACTTTCAGACCATCAGTGAACCCCTTTAAAACACCATGGTGCTGCACTGGCTTGGGCAGCGGGTGATAATTGAAAAAGATGTGGAGAAAACTGGCTTTGCCCCTACTCAAGAGTGACACCCAAACTTGTGAAGCGTTCCATATATTGGGGAGAAAATGAATAAAGTTTTGTGAATGGATGATGACCATGGCTGCCCAACAATGAATGTACTTAATGCCACTGAATTGTATGCTTAGTGGTTAAAATGGTAAATGTTATGGTATGTGTATTTTACCATGATAAAAATATCACGTTAAACTGATAATATTTTGGATATATTCAGTTAAATAAAATATATTATTAGTATTAAAAAAAAAACAAGTTGGTTAAACACAGCTGGGGCAGACGACTGCCTTGCAGTAACAGATTGTGCTATAAAAAGGCAGAAGATGACTGCCCAACAATTATAACACTTTATTTTGAGCACTTTATTTTGAGTAATGCATGACAAGTATGGGCCCACTCATTGCAGACGTAGTAACTCACTTGTCCCTTACAAGAACGCTGATGGAGTTATTACTCTTGCCATTTGACAGATGAAGAAACAGAGCCTTAAAGAGGTTGACTCTGGTCCAAGGTCACACGGCTGATAAGAGATGGGTCAGGATCAAAGCCAGGTCGGCTGTCTCCCAAGCTCTTTGTTTTGAGGATGCCCATGAAAATGGCCAGTAGCAGCCGCGAATCCAGGATGGTGAGCCGAGGCTAGCGTGGTGGGCTGGATCAGCCAGGCAGCTGACAGAATCAAGGGTCATTAGACCCGCATCCCTCTGAGCCCTGCTGGTTTCCAGGGCACGCATCTCAGCCACGTCCTCAGGAATGGAGGGTGGATATAAAGTTCAGAGAAATGATCAGGCTCAAACCAAAGATAGAGGGACCCTCTTTTGTTGTTGGTTTACTTCTTTGCTGGTGGAAATCTACCGTCCACAGGATCAGTGAACATGTGTAGTGCTCTCACGTGAGTTCGGAGCAAGCCCTTCCCTGGAGGCTGTAGGTTTCACTCTTCACACCGGCAGGAGGAGTTAGGAAGCAGCAGGTCAGTGCAGCCCACCATTGACTGGGCAGTGTGTCTGTGTGGGGCACAATAGCCATTGGACTGGTCCTTTGGGTGTTGCTCACCCAATGGACCAGGGCTACACCCTGACCCTCTGCTGATATCAGAGGTGAAAGCAAAAGCTTTGGTGAGCAACCCAAGTCCCACTGGGAGGGCTGGGGCTAAGAGAACTCACGCCCACCTGCACTCTCCCCGCCCCAACCTGCTCCCTCCCATGCCCACCTGTACTCCCCAAGTCCCTGAGGCTGGAGTTCAGAGCCAGCCCAGGGGCGCGTGGACACCATCTGACCAATACCTATCCTTCCTCAGACAGCCACCACTTCCCTGTGTGCAGACACCCCCCACACGTTTCCTCATTTTATCCTCACAGAATTCCCGAGAGGACAGTGACGAAGCCACAACTATGCAAGTGTGAATCTGAGGTCACAGTGTAAAATCCAAAGCTGTAGCTGTGATGGAAGGGTTAGAAAGCACTTAAACACAAATTGCTATTTCTTTTCACAGCATGAGCACAACTTCTTTCTGTTACTATAGCTTCTCATTTAAAAGCTTTCAAGGAATTCCTGAAGGCTTCAGATGATAAAGAGGAACTAGGCTGGGTTTATCTTCCTGTGGAAATTGTCTGCCCTCTTGTCTGTGAGCCCAGCTGGACTGCAAGCCTTGTGAAAGCTGAGGCTGTGGCTTTTTCCTTTGATTTTCATTGCCTGTTCCCTGAGTTCCACAGCCTTGCTCCTCCTGGAAAGGTTCCCCAAGGAATACGCCCTCCCCCTGCCTGCCCACCACACTCAGGCACTTTTCAAAGATGCCTTTCCTAACCTCTGGATTCCCTTTTGTTCTCCTATCTATATCCCCAGCCTCCCCCCCATCTCTATCATTCCTAGGTTTTTTTCTGACATACATTTTAACCATGTGTTTGTTTGTTGTCCTCTCCCCACTAGAATGTCAGCTCCACAAGGGCAGGGATTTTTTTTTTAACAAGTTTATTTATTTTATTTATTTTTGGCTGTGTTGGGTGTTCGTTGCTGCACGCAGGCTTTCTCTAGTTGAGGCGAGCGGGGACTTCTCATTGCGGTGGCTTCTCTTGTTGCAGAGCGTGGGCTCTAGGCACACGGGCTTCAGTAGTTGTGGCACGTGGACTCAGTAGGTGTGGCTTGTGGGCTCTAGAGCGCAGGCTCTGTAGTTGTGGTGCGCGGGATTAGTTGCTCCACGGCATGTGGGATCTTCCCAGACCAGGGCTCAAACCCGTGTCCCCTGCATTGGCAGGCGGATTCTTAACCACCGTGCCACCAGGGAAGCCCAAGGGCAGGGATTTTTTTGTCTGTTTGGTTCACTACTGTAATGCCAGTGCCTAGGATAGGGACATTGAATGAATGAATGAATGAATGAATGAATGAATGAATGATTATATAAATGTGTAACACAGCTCTTGGCCCAAAACAATCTATGTACTGAGACATCTCCATTTCTGATTTTTCCACTGAGCTGCAAACATACAGTAGCTTCAGTTGCCCATCTAACAGTCCCACCTGGCTGTCTAAGAAGACTGACCAAACAACATGGCCATAGAAACACTGACTGCCACCCACCGGTCTCCCCCCACAGGCCTGACTTGGTCTTCCCCATCTCAGTAACAGGTACCATCATCCACCCAGATGCTCAAACAAAAATATCAGGCATTATCCTTAATACCTTCCCCTCCCCTACTCTCATGTCCAATCCATCAGCACAACCTCGTGGCTTTATGTCCAAGATGAATCCCCACTGTGTCAAGCTCTCTCCATCCAGGCTACCATTCTAGTCCAAGCCAAGCTACTAGAACTTCTTGCCTTGATTATATACAGTCTCCTAGCTATTCTCTTTGTACTCGTGTCCTTCTATAAACTCTACCTTTTAAAGCAGATAGAATGATCTTTGAAAAATGCAGATTAAATTACATGACTTCCCTGCAGAAAGTTCTTCCCATGGCTCAGTCTATCGCAGCAGGTAGACTGACCCTGGCTCCTTGCCAGGGCCTCCAAGGCCCCTCATTGCAGGCCCTGCCTCTACCCCACCTGCTGTCACACACCCTGTCCCATCCTCCCTGTCTCACCCCATTCCCTACACTCCCCCCACAAGTTTCTGGATCACGACGCTCCTTCCTGCTTAAGGACCACTGTTCTTACTCTGACCTCTGCCTCCAGACCTTTTCACAAAGCTGGCTTCTTTCCACGCCGTCTCATGGTAATGCTATCCACCCCCGCCAAGTGGGACCTTCCTGACCGCCCCCCCACCCCCCGCCGCCCATCTAGATCGCATCACCTTCAGCCCCTTCACTCTGCTCATATCACCCTCTGCTGCATTTCTGTGTTTCTTAGCACTTACCACTATCTAAAATTATCATGTAAGTTTAGTTATTTGCTTGTGTATTTCCTGTCTCTCCCCCGCCCCAGACAACATGTAAATTCATTTCCATGCAAGTGTGAGCTTTGTCTGTAAAATGCCTAGAACAATGGCAGGCTCATAATAGGTGATCCAGAGGATGCATACGCCGCCAATCAGTGACAGAGAGACTGGAATTCATGGGCAGGAAGCCCAGTAGCTGGGAGACCCTGGTACCCGGCACTGAACACTAACGTGTAAGACTGAGTTGGATGTTAGAAGAACCCATCAGTAAGGACCTGGGGTTTAGACAGGTGCTCAGTCCCTTACAGGCTGGAGCTTCAAGACCCAGCGACCAGACAGGGCAACCAGACATTTGGGGTGGAGGTGGGGGGGTTACCAAGGTAGGGGCAGGACTGGCCAGAAATCTAACTGATTAATTGCCAGCGAAGCCCCACCACAGGGGAAGGTACAGATCAAGTAAAAGTTGGTCCCCAGAGTGAGAAGAATGAAGTGGGGATCCCAGGTTAGCCCTTCACGCTTTTAAAAGGCAGGGTCACAATTTGTACTTCCTTGGCTGGCTTTGTGACTCTCTTTTCTTCTCCCTAACTGAAAGATGTCCTGCTCTGATCCTACCAGGCCATTTGTGCTCAGCTCATTTACCAACTGCCATGGCCACCTATGTCTTGGCATGACACTCAAAAGAGTCGACATGCACTAAAATAGCCCCAATAGTAAATAGCTTCTTGTTTCAGGGGCCAAATGAAATCAGAACTAACTAGTATCAACTGTCTGCTTAGCACACGCATGTCACTGTATAATCTCACACGATGCTCAAACAGGGAGAGAGAGAGAAAGAAACATCAATCTAAAGGAGTCTTGTTTGACTGTCCGTGGTGACCAACGGCTTCTTGGGTATAAACACTCATGTTGCTGGGTTCACGTCTCCAAAACAGTCAGCAGGCAGAAGGTCTTGTCTGTTTAATAACAGTCCTAGGTCTGTCAGTTTGGCTGCCAACCTGGTTTGTAAATTCTCTCCTCTGAAGATTGCACAATTGTCCTCACTTTGCGACGACGTGGGCTGGCTCACGGCTGCTAATGGGTCAGCCTCTCAGTGACTCGGCACTGCTCCAGTCACAGGGCAGACCTCCTCCTCCCTGAATCTGCTGGAGGAAAATGGTGCCTTTCTCTGTGAGCTTGTCCCTTCTGGTCCCTGCTGAGAACTCATGACCTAATGCATTGTGTAAAGGCTTCCATCTTCAAAGAACCCACTCCTGCTTTTTGCAATAGCACGGAGGGGTCTTGAGGATGCTGGGCTAAGTGAGATAAGTCAAACAGAAAAAGACAAATACTGTATGATCTCACTTGTATGTGGAAGCTACAAAAGCTGAACTTAAGGTATAGGGAGTAAAATGGTGGTTGCCAGGGTCTTGGCAGGTAGGGGAAATGGGGAGAGGTTGGTTCATCTGCCAGCTAGAAGATGAATAAGCTCTGGGGACTTAATGGGCAGCAGAGTGACTCTAATTAACTGTATCCTATACTTTAAAGTTGTTAAGAGAATAGATCTTAAATGTAATCGCCACATACAAAAAATGATAATTATGTGAGGGGTTGGAGGTGTTAACTAACATTATTTTGGTGATCATCTCACAATAAATATGTACATCAAATGCAGGGCTTCAAAATCATCCCTGGTGTCATTAGATGTCTTTCCATTATGAGATATATACCACCTACGAGTAGGGATTGTGGCTTATACCGTTAACTAATTATATTACTAATTACTTATTCATTAAATAATTTATTACCCCCAACTGACAAAAAAGATTTGCGGTCGGTCACACAAATGAATATAATCTAAGAAGATAAGATTGACAGTTGAAGTTCAAGTGAAAGAGGAAACAAGCAAAGCAGAGGCATGTTCTCATCCCTAACACCCCTGACGGTGTCTCACCCTAGACACTCGTAGGTACTCTGATTCTGCTAATAGTCTATGGAGGACAAGACATTGTAAAGATATGCTTCCTTCCATCTGTATAGCATTTTATAATTTTAAAGGTATTCCCATGTATTACATCATTGGGACTAATGCATTCACAGGAATATATTTTGGATCTTTATTTTATAGATAAGGAAATCAAGACTCAGAGACGTGAAGTGACTTGGCCAGGTACACTGGCTGGTAAGTGGCAAGCTGGCACTTAAAATCCAACTTTCCTGATTCAAAATTTGGTGCCCTATCTGCTGGAAGAGCAAAGTTTATAGGAAAAGGAAGAGACATGGAGAATGAGAACATTCCTGGAAACTCAGGTAAGGGTACCAACAAAGCCAGGAAAAGAGGAAAGAATCAGTTATGGGTGAGGAACTAATACAGTAACCTCAAGGCCTTCCAAAAGAAAATGTCTGCTTAAGAGTGTAATGACCCCTACGGGAGATGGAACAGAATACAAGAACCTGAGCTATGCTGAGGGGCTGCTGACGGTACCAGGAGGGGAGGGGCAGCTGGAAAGCATTGCAACCTAGGGCCATCACAGATTTAGGACACGGATTATCACAAGTCTGTAGCCAATTGGCACTATTGGTACTTGCTTTCAAGCAGACTGTGATTTGACAGTTCTAGAGCATAAAAAAGCAATGCAGGGTCTGTTGATGGTCTAATTCCTCACACATCTGCTCTGAATGATGAAAGTGAGAGGCGGAAAAGGTGATCAATGATCCATCCGCATGACGTCCTGTTGAAAGAATTGTTAACAGCACCACGATAAAGAAGAAGCTTCCACTGGCATCTAAAAGGAAATATTACCAATATCTGGGACAAAGTTTTCATAGTTCGATTGAAACCTTTACTCTTTTCTGGGCATTCTCTCCCCCAGAGTCCTACAGGTGAAGAGAGGTATCTACTAACCAGGCCAACTGGCAGGCAGAGCTTCCTCGGGGGCTCTTTCACTCCTGGTACTCTGGGAACGTTGTGAAGCTGGACGTGATGCACCCAGCACGCCAACCAGCACCGTGCCCCACCAACATCCTCACATCCCGTCCGCTCGCAGAGAAACAGACCCCAGTGCCTTCTATGAGACCGCAGTCATCCTTCTGAAATACAGCTCCTCAAAAAGCCCACCCGCATCTGGAATAGGATAAACATTTTTAAAATCGTTAATACATTTATTCAAAATTAGAGTAATAACGGAATTTATTTAGAGTAGCAGAGCAATTAGAATCATAATTAAAATCCAAATATGGAAACGTCAGTTGCACGTATTTTCACTCAGTACTGAGCTAGGTACTGCAGTGTATACCCAAGCAGCATCTAGTGGCAGGGGACGGGTGGTCCTTGCCCTTGAGGGGATTAGAGTTCAGCTAGACAGTCAGTCACTCGTCCCCAGCCTGCTCCTGCTTTTGGGCTTGGACCAGCTAATGCCTCAGACTGCACGACTGCGTTTAACTTAGGTTCTGGTTATGTCCTCAGATTCTGCCCTCCTTCGCCCCCACCCCCACCCCCGCCCCCGGGGGAGGATGCAGTAACCAAAGTCGAACAAGACAAAAAGGAGAGACAGCAGAGCACTGGAAGCTGAATTTGGTAGCGTGAGCCATAATTGTCTAGTAATTCACAGGACCAAGGGATAACGCAGATGGAAATCGGTGGGAAAGGAGGCTTAAAGAAGGAGCAGCAGAGGCAGAGAGACCCGTGCTAGAATTCCAGCCCCTTTCCTTACTGCGGTGTGTGACCTTGGAAACATCACGTGACCTTTTATGACTCAGTCTCTTCATTAAACACAAATCGAGTTGTGATGGCAGCTTTAAAAGAAATGGCAGAGGGTTTCATATATAGAAAGCATTACAAGACAGGAAATTAAAACCAATCTGGGGATTCGCTCCTTGTGACAACTCTGCACGGGGGAGGCATTTATTTTTAGACTTTCTAAACCTTTGCAATTTATGTCAGAGGATTCAGGGAAAGAGTATAGACTTTCCCTTTGGGATGAAATGAGCTCCAAAGCGTGAGTCATCACTTGACCTGTGCGATCTGCTTCATCTGTTCAGAGCAATGTTCCGTAGGGCATTTCCCTGCTTCCTGGCCAAATTCACAGCTGGGGGAGTGGGAGAAACACTAGGGACCTCTTCCAGGAAGACCGTTGAGTAACTCTGACCAGGTGCATCCTGGGGTGATGGCGGCCCTGGGAGGAACAGCTGCACCCTGCCTTAGTGCATCAGCTACACCATGAGGACGGGGGCTGTCAGATCAGGGGATGGGGTGGGGGGAGGAAGCGAGCAGAGTGTCCTGGGCACAGAACAAGGAGTCTGGGAAATTGAGAAATGATTCTCAGTCCTCTCCCTATTCTCAGGTCATCAGAGATTGGTACTCTGTGCTCTTCATGGAGCTTTTGCACCCCTGGTCTAACTGTGTGACTGATTTCTGGGGCTCTGGGGCTAAAATGCAATCTGCTGGTCTAGCCTGATATGACATCCAGTGCTCACCCAGCTGCTCCAACCGATGAGCCCACAAAACTGACCAGGTTCTTGTTAACCCATCAGGGCTTTAAACGTAGTCATAAAACGGTGGTTCAGACCAGGTTAACAGCAGCCCTACACAACTCTTCATAGTGACTTAGTCCCTATTCGTATGAATTTTATGTTGGCTCCAATGACATATTTTTGTTCCTAGATTCTCTGTACTACAGAGAAAAGCCAAAGTGCTACAACAGAAAAACAAAACAAAAACAATGTTACAAAGCACTTCCCCAATACCTCTTTCTCTTACTTAGATCACCGCTGCTTTATTTATCCTGATTGTAAAGCTCATTGTTTTTCTTCATTCATTTCTGACTAGTCCCCTTTGGATAAACTGGTGGCCACTGTGGCCGTATCTTTCAAAAGCCCTGTAATTTTAGTTATCCTTAAGAGATGTGGGTACTATGATATTTAGATTTTTGAAGTTATCTGCATTTCATTCTTGAAGTTTCTGTGGTCCTCGCTTGTATTATTGTTGCTTAATAAAGTCTTTAGCTAAGGAATTGTCAGATGCCTTTTTCTAATCTACATTAGAAATGTCCTGGTATTTTGAACACATTTTCATTCCTGGAGTCACCCTCCCTTGAGCCATCCGGCTACCCTGGCAGTCTCTCTCACCCCCAAACCAGGACAGCTCTTGGGCAAACAAGTATTTTCCCAAGTTCTCAAGGCCTTCCAACACCACTTCCTCCCCACCCTGCTATGTGGTTACATTTGCTTTTCCTTTTTCAGGTTTGCACCTTGATTTACCAGTTATCAACCGTTCACTTTTTATCTTCAAATGTTACGATTTTAATGGTCTTCTCTGCTTTGCTGAAAGCCACATTTAACTCATCTTTTTACTTAAGTAAAAAGCAGTGAAAAGATATTTTCCAAGAATAACTCAAATATTAATGAAGATCCAGAATAAAATATCTACGGCAACAAACTACAAAAGTAACATCATAATGGGCAAGCATCCGTTTACAGCCTGCTCATCTTAAGCAAAAAGTCGGTACATGAAAATTTCAAGGGATGGATAGACCACCCCTGGCAGCTGTCCGTCGTGCTAGGACTTGATTTATGTCACGCTGCTTTGTGATGCTTTGTGAAATTAAATATCAACACCCACAGACGCGGTGATCCAGCCCCTCCTTCCACTTACTTCCTAAAACTGGATCTGTGAGTTGTAATCATTGGTTTACCATCCTCAGGTTCCAGGGTTCTTGTTCCTCTCTTAAAGTTCTCTCTCTTTGATTCCTCTTCCTCTTCTGTTGTTTAGTTGTTGGCTTTCTCTCTCCTTCCTTCCACGCAGACAGTTCTATTTGACTTTATGTATTTTCATCCTTGCCCATTTTCTTTTCCTCGAGACCTACACATTAGGAATGTAACAAACATCACCATGTACATATCATCCTTCTTCAAAATATATGAGAGTATCAGGTCAAACTAAGCTGCTCCAGAGACCCCGCCTAAGTGACTTGATATACTGACTGTGACATCTTATTTAATTTCCATGTGCTCATATCATCTCCAGCAGATTGTTAAGTGACTTGAGCTTGCAACCCATTCATCTTTATAAGCACCTCCCCAACCCAAAGTCTAACACAGTGCTTTATACTTAGTTATCCCTTACGTTTTTATTGAATGACTAACTATCCCCTTTAGCTACATCAGTTCTCTTCAAATCTGGGTGGAAAATTTCCAGTTTCAAATCCATATTCTGTATACCCTTTGCTCCACAGCCTTTGCCAATTTATCTCCTCATAAAATAGTGATAAATCAAAGTTTCCTCTGCCAATATTTCTTTGGAAAACAGGACATGCGTAATGACTGGCTAGTCCCTGTGTGGGTGTGGAACACGGCAGAGTTGCCTAGCTGTTCTTTTTCAAGACCTAGTTCATCACTCTCCTGGAATATGTCACATATTACTTCACTGCTAAGGCTTATTTTATTTTCTTCATTCTAAAAGTTGGAAGCAATTTCGATAGATCTTTTAGGAGTATAGCTATGATTCATTATCTGCAGTCCCATGATTTCATCTAATTGTAATTAAATTTTAATTTTTTAACAAAGTAACCCAGAAGCAGCTTAGCAAGTCAAGCAGTACCATAAGGCTTATCATAAAAGAGCAGTCCCCTCACCACACTTTTCTCTTTCCTAGTTACCACTCCCCAGGTGGACTCAGTTTTAACTCTCTCAGCTGCTTCTGGTTTGTGCCTCGCTATTTCAAAATAGCATCCTGTAAGAAAACGATTTTTATTTTCAAATTTAGACATTGTCTATTAACCTTCTATAATAAAAAGGGGATTTGGGTCTCTCCCATGCCCCCCAAACACACACACACATACACACACACATACACATACACACACACCTTACTGTCCCCGCACCCAATTACATGCTTATTTTGTTCAAATCAAGATTGAAGGTTTACATTCAGATGGCTAACGTCTGATTACATCATTGTCGTGAAGAACCTAGGGGCAAGATGGGAATAAAGACACAGACCTACTAGAGAATGGACTTGAGGATATGGGGAGGAGGAGGGGTAAGCTGTGATAAAGTGAGAGAGTGGCATGGACATATGTACACTACCAAACGTAAAATAGATAGCTAGTGGGAAGCAGTCGCATAGCACAGGGAGATCAGCTCGGTGCTTTGTGATCACCTGGATGGGTGGGATGGAGAGGGTGGGAGGGAGGGAGACGCAAGAGGGAGGAGATATGGGAACGTATGTATATGTATGATTGATTCACTTT
>RJWK010014406.1:0-37727 GCA_004363435.1 Platanista minor | reverse complement strand
AGGGTAAGCTGTGACAAAGTGAGAGAGTGTCATGGACATATATACACTACCAAATGTAAAATGGATAGCTAGTGGGAAGCAGCTGCATAGCACAGGGAGATCAGCTCAGTGCTTTGTGACCACCTGAATGGGTGGTATAGGGAGGGTGGGAGGGAGGGAGATGCAAGAGGGAGGAGATATGGGAACATATGTATATGTATAACTGATTCAGTTTGTTATAAAGCAGAAACTAACACACCACTGTAAAGCAATTATACTCCAATAAAGATGAAAAAAATTGCTAAATCCCATTATATCAAAAACTTCTCTTCCTCTTTGACTCAAATAAAGAACTTTGTGGTCCCATTAAAAAATAATAATAATAAAAAATAAATAAAGTTACCACCCTTGAGAAAAAAAATTATGAGAAAGCAAACATTATTCAGATACTAATACAAATTAAATGTTCAGTAATTAGTGAATAAAAATGAAAAATTACTTTTTTGGTAATAAGGTGTTTTCTTTATCATTGGACTTCCATTTCCAATTAGATTGAAGAAAATTGTCCAATTAGCCTCTTGAAATATTAAATGTAAGGAAAAATTCTAAAACAAAAAGAATTAGAAATTATACTATTATTTGCTGTTATTTATATTTACTATTATTATTTATTTATAAACATTTGTTGAGTGTATCCTTTTTGAAACATGCAGGGCAAAGTGATGGATGTAATTTGAAATTTCTGAAACATAATCTCTGCCCTCAAAATTTAAGGGACACATTAGTTGGAGAAATAAAGTTTACATGGCAGAAACATATTTAAGGCCATGAAATTTACATCTGTCAAAAGAGAAAAATTTTTCCAATTCTCTTTGATATTTTATCTTTGTTTTAAGACAAATTTATCTGGAGATAGACACTTAGTCCTATGATAAACCAGAAAATGGAGGTTCTCTCTGTCAATTACAGTGTTACCCTCTATATTTTCCTCAGTCGCTCAGAGCTTATATAGTGCCAATCAGTAATCATAGAGAAAGAAAAGGAGTCTAGTACTCTGAAGTCATCTGACATCACTTTTTGAAATGTATTACGTTTTTTCCTGTTCTTTCAGATGTCTTCATTGCTTCAACCTGTCATCTTCTGAGGGATCTTGTTCAAATATACATTCAGGTTGTATAGACCTGAGCTGGGGCCTAAAATTCTGCTTTTCTAATAGGCTCTCCAAATAAGCTGCTGAGGTTGCTCCTGATCTGGGTGAGTATCATGCTGTAAGTAGGTAGACTCTAAAGAAAAATCTTTGTACTACTATGGTTGCTAATAGCATGAACTTTATATACTCCTCACTCTAAATACAAGCCTAATTCAGCTGGTTCCATATCTCAGAATGATAAAAGAAAAGTTTTCTCATACTGTGGAAAATAATTTTATATGCTTACACAAGCTGAGTAGCCATTCTTAATCCACTTTTCTCACTTTATGTTTCCTTTGATTATTCTGATAGTCCAGTTTCTGCCTAAGGGACTCCAGAAAATATCTACTCTAAGGAAGTCTGATCCTCCTTCAAATAAATTATTTAGAAAGGTAAATGGGCAAGATGCAGGGTCTTTTCTGACCTACTTAGTGCTCTTAGAATTCCTCCTAACTAGGAAGTCTAATCTCCCCTTAGGTGAAAGATGAATTGGGTGGAAGGAACTAGATTCACAAGTAACTTTTCAACCTTTGGTTTATCCCAGGATCTCAGTTTTGGAGGTTCAAAAATAAATAATCATTTTCTTTTGTCCTTTATACTCTATTGTTTCTTCCATTCTCTAAGTCATAAATAAAAATATATATTAGTTTAAATAGGAAAAGGTAAAAAGGAAAATAAAATTATCAGAAATAAAAAATGTGTTTATCAATCCATTACCTGCACTATGGCAGAGTCAATGTTGAGAAAACTCCATCTCAATACTGGATAGTTTTCCAAATATATTTTAGTTTTTATCTGGATTCATGGGAAAATAAAGACATTCTCAGAAGCCATAAAACTTTGTGAACAAACCAACAATAGTTTTGGTCTGCTGTTAGAGCTGGGGACCTAAAGCACCGAGATGTGTGGGGCTACAGTTATCTAAGTAGACCTATAAGTAGAAATTCTACCAAATATTTATCTTTGTAAATTTCTTAACTCAAGTTCACCCTTGCTTTGGATAGAAGTTAGAATGCAGACAGTATCTGGGAGAATACTCAGGAAAACTTCAAATACTTTCTGCAAAGTCCACAAACACTAACATAATTTCACCAAAAAAAAAAAAAATACTAAAAATAAAGAAGAATGAAAAAGAAATCCTGGAGGTGAACAATATAATACCTGAACTAAAAAAGTCACTAGGAGGAGTTTGGCTTCAGGCTTGATTAAAGTAGAGGAAAAAAAAAAAAATCAATGAACTTAAAGGCAGGTCATTTGAAATTATGCAGTGAAAAGAGAAACAAAAAAGAATTAAAAAAGTATTTAGAAAGCCTAAGGGAATTCTTGGACACCACCAAGAGAACCAATATATGAAAATCACAGAAGGATAAGATATTTCTCACTAAGACAGTGCAGAAGAAGACAGAAAGGGGCAGAAAGCTTTTTTAAAGAAATGATGATGAAAACATAACAAATCCTGAGATAGAAATGGATATCTGGATTCATGAAACTCAAAAATTCAAAATTAGATGAACCCAAAGAAGATTACACCAAGAGATAAGATAATCACATTTTTCCCATAGACAAAGAGAACATTTTGAAAGCATCAAGAGATAATTGTCTCATTACACACAAAGGAACCCTCTAAAGACTATCAACAGATTTCTCAACAGAAACCATGTAGGCTATAAAGAATGGGATGATATATTCAAAGTGATGAAAGATAAACTACAAACCAAAATACTACACTCAGCAAATTGTTTTTCAAGAATGAAGGAGATATAAAGACTTTTCCAGAAAAAGAAAAGCTGGAGAAGTTCATCACTACACCTCCCTTACTAGAAATGCTAGAAGAAGTCCCACTTTAAATAAAAAGATGGTGCAGAAGAACTAAAATTCTGCAGGCTGTGGAACAAAAACCACATTCACAGAAAGATAGACAAGATGAAAAGGCAGACAGCTATGTACCAGATGAAGGAACAAGATAAAACCCCAGAAAAACAACTCAATGAAGACAGGCAACCTTCCAGAAAAAGATAGCAGAATAATGATAGTGAAGATAATCCAGGACCTCAGGAAAAGAATGGAGGCAAAGATCCAGAAGATGCAAGAAAGGATTAACAAAGAACTAGAAGAATAAAAGAACAAATAAACAGAGATGAACAATACAATAACTTAAATGAAAACTACACTAGAAGGAATCAATAGAAGAATAACTGAGCAGAAGAATGGATAAGTGACCTAGAAGACAAAATGGTGGAATTCACTGCTGTGGAACAGAATGTAGAAAAAAAGAATGCAAAGAAATGAAGACAGCCTAAGAGAGCTATGGAACAACATTAAACACAAGATCATTTGCATTATAAGGGTCCCAGAAAGGGAACAGAGAAAGAAAGGAGAGAAAACATTTGAAGAGATTATAGTCAAAAACTTCCCTAACATGGGAAAGGAAATAGCCACCTAAGTCCAGGAAGCACAGAGAGTCCCATACAGGATAAACCCAAGGAAAAACACACTGAGACACACAGTCATCAAATTGGCGAAAACTAAAGACAAAGAAAAATTATTGAAGGCAGCAAGGGAAAAATGACAAATAACATACAAGGGAACTCCCATAAGGTTAACAGCTGATTACTCAGCAGAAACAATATAAACCAGAAGGGAGTGGCATGATATACTTAAAGTGATGAAAAGGAAAAACCTTCAACCAAGATTACTCTACCTGGCAATGATCTCATTCAGATTCGATGGAGAAATCTAAAGCTTTACAGACAAGCAAAAGCTAAGAGAATTCAGCATAACCAAATCAGCTCTACAACAAATGCTAAAGGAACTTCTCTAAGTGCGAAACACAAGAGAAGAAAAGGACCTACTAAAACAAACCCAAGACAATTAAGAAAATAGTAATAGGGACATACATATCAATAATTACCCTAACTTTGAATGGACTAAATGCTGCAACCAAAAGAAACAGACTTGCTGAATGGATACAACAATAAGACCCATATATATGCTGTCTACAAGAGACCTACTTTAGACCTAGGGACACATTCAGACTGAAAGTGAGGGGATGGAAAAAATATTCCATACAAATGGAAATCAAAAGAATGCTGGAGTAGCAATACTCATATCAGGTGAAATAGACTTTAAAATAAAGAATGTTACAACAGACAAGGAAGGACACTACATAATGATCAGGGAATCAATCAAAGAGGAAGATAAAACAATTATAAATATATATGCACCCAAGATAAGAGCACTTTAATACATAAGGCAACTGCTAATAGCTCTAAAACAGGAAATCGGCAGTAACACAATAATAGTTGGGGACTTTAAAACCTCACTTACACCAATGGACAGATCATCCAAAATGAAAATAAATAAGAAAACAGAAGCTCTAAATGACATAATAGAGCAGATAGATTTAATTGATATTTATAGGACATTCCATCTAAAAACAGCAGATTACACTTTCTTCTCAATTGCACATGGAACATTCTCCAGGATAGATCCCATCGTGGGTCACAAATCAAGCCTCAGTAAATTTAAGAATATTGAAATCATATCAAGCATCTTTTCTGACCACAACGCCATGAGATTAGAAATGAATTACAGGGATAAAAAAAGTAAAAAAAAAAACACATGGAGGCTAAACAATACGTTACTAAATGATCAAAAGATTATTGAAGAAATCAAAGAGGAAATCAAAAAATACATAGAGACAAATGACAATGAAAACACGACGATGCAAAACTTATGAGATGCAGCAAAAGCAGTTCTAAAGGGAAGTTTATAGCTATAAAAGCCTACCTCAAGAAACAAGAAAAGTCTCAAATAAACAATCTAACCTTACATCTAAAGGAACTAGAGAAAGAAGAACAAACAAAACCCAAAGTTAACAGAAGGAAAGAAAACATAAAGATCAAAGCAGAAATAAATGAAATAGAAACAAAGAAAACAATAGAGAATATAAATAGTTTGATTTGATTTGCATTTGCATTTGATTTGCATTTCTGTAATAATTAGTAATGTTGAGCAGATTTCCAAGTGCCTCTTGGCCACCTGTATATCTTCTTTGGAGAAAAGTCCATTAAGGTCTTCTGCCCATTTTTGGATTGGGTTTTTTGTTTTTTTAATATTGAGCTGCATGAGCTGTTATATATTTTGGAGATTAATCCTTTGTCCATTTATTCCTTTGTAAATATTTTCTCCCATTCTAAGGGTTGTCTTTTCATCTTGTTTATGGTTTCCTTTGTTGTGCAAAAGCTTTAAAGTTTCATTAGGTGTCATCTGTTTATTTTTGTTTTTATTTCCATTACTCTAGGAGGTGGTTCAAAAAAGATCTTGCTGTGATTTATGTCAAAGAATGTTCTTCCTATGTTTTCCTCTAAGAGTTTTATAGTGTCTGGTCTTACATTTAGGTCTTGAATCCGTTTTGAGTTTATTTTTGTGTATGGTGTTAGGAAGTGTTCTAATTTCATTATTTTACATGGAGCTGTTCAGTTTTCCCGGCACCACTTATTGAAGAGACTGTCTTTTCTCCATTGTGTATCCTTGCCTCCTTTGTAATAGATTAGTTGACCATAGGTGCGTGGGTTTATCTTGGGGCTTTCTATTTTGTTCCATTGATCTATGTTTCTGTTTTTGTGCCTGTACCATATTGTCTTGATTACTGTAGCTTTGTAATATAGTCTGAAGTCAGGGAGTCTCATTCCTCCAGCTCCGTTTTTTTTTTCCCTCAAGACCACTTGGGCTATTCAGGGTCCTTTTTGTCTCCATACAAATTTTAAGATATTTTGTTCTAGTTCTGTAAAATATGCCATTGGTAAGTTGATAGAGATTGCATTGAATCTATAGATTGCTTTGGGTAGTATAGTCATTTTCACAATGTTGATTCCTCCAATCCAAGAACATGGTATACCTCTCCAACTGTTGGTATAACCTTTAATTTCTTTCATCAGTGTCTTATACTTTTCTGCATACAGGTCTTTTATCTCGCTAGGTAGGTTTATTCCTAGATATTTTATTCTTTTTGTTGCAGTGGTAAATGGGAGTGTTTCCTTAATTTCTCTTTCAGATATTTCATGATTAGTGTATAGGAATGCAAGAGATTTTGGTGCATTAATTTTGTTTCCTGTAACTTTACCAAATTAAGTTATTAGCTCTAGTAGTTTTCTGGTGGCATTTTTAGAATTCTCTATGTATAGTATAATGTCATCTGCAGACAGTGACAGTTTTACTTCTTTTCCAATTTGTATTCCTTTTATTTCTTTTCCTTCTCTGATTGCTATGGCCAGGACTTCCAAAACTATAGTGAATAATAGTGGTGAGAGTGGACATCCTTGTCTTGTTCCTGATCTTAGAGGAAATGCTTTCAGTTTTTCACCATTGAGAATGATGTTTGCTGTGAGTTTGTCATATATGGCCTTTATTATGTTGAGGTAGGTTCCCTCTATGCCCACTTTCTGTAGAGTTTTTTTAAACATAAATGGGTGTTCAATATTGTTAAAACCTTTTCTGCATCTATTGAGATGATCATATGTTTTCTATTCTTCAATTGGTTAATATGGTGTATCACATTGATTGATTTGCGTATATTGAAGAATCCTTGCATCACTGTGAAAAATCTCACTTGATCATGGTATATGATCCTTTTAATGTGCTGTTGGATTTTGTATCCTAGTATTTTGTTGAGGATTTTTGCATCTATATTCATCAGTGATATTGGTCTGTAATTTTCTTTTTTTGTGGGATCTTTGTCTGGTATTGGTATCAGGGTGATGGTGACCTCATAGATAAGTTTGGGAGTGTTTCTTCCTCTGCAAATTTTTGGAAGAGTTTGACAAGGATGGGTGTTAGCTCTTCTCTAAATGTTTGATAGAATTCACCTGTGAAGCCATCTGGTCCGGGACTTTTGTTTGTTGGAAGATTTTTAATCACAGTTTCAATTTCATTACTTGTGATTGGTCTGTTCATATTTTCTATTTCTTCCTGGTTCAGTCCTGGAAGGTTATACCATTCTAAGAATTTGTCCATTTCTTCCAGGTTGTCCATTTTATTGGTGTAGAGTTGCTTGTAGTAGTCTCTTAGGATGCTTTGTATTCCTGTGGTCCCCAATGTAACTTCTCCTTTTTTCATTTCTAATTTTATTGCTTAGAGTCCTCTCCCTCTTTTTCTTGATGATTCTGGTCAATGGTTCATCAATTGTGTTTATCTTCTCAAAGAACCAGGCATTAGTTTTATTGATCTTTGCTATTGTTTTCTTTGTTTCTATTTAATTTTTTTCTACTCTGATCTTTATGAGTTCTTTCCTTTGACTAACTTTGGGTTTTGTTTGTTCTTCTTTCTCTAGTTCCTTTAGGTGTAAGGTTAGGTTGTTTACTTGAGATTTTTCTTGTTTCTTGAGGTAGGCTTGTATAGCTATAAACTTCCCTCTTAGAACTGCTTTTGCTGCATCCCATAGGTTTTGGATCATCGTGTATTCATTGTCATTTGTCTCTAGGTATTTTTTTATTTCCTCTTCGATTTCTTCAGTGATCTCTTGTTTATTTAATAACATATTGTTTACCTCCATGTGTTTGTGATTTTTACGTTTTTTTCCTGTAATTCATTTCTAATCTCATAGTGTTGTGGTCAGAAAAGATGCTTGATATGATTTCAATCTTCTTAAATTTACTGAAGCTTGATTTGTGACCCAAGATGTTTTCTCTCCTGGAGAATGTTCAATGCACACTTAAGAAGAAAGTGTAGTCTGCTGTTTTTGCATTGAATGTCCTATAAATACCAATTAAATCTTTCTTGTCTATTGTGTCATTTAAAGCTTCTTTTTCCTTATTTATTTTCATTTTGGATGATCTGTCCATTGGGGTAAGTGAAGCATTAAAGTCCCCAACTATTACTGTGTTACTGTTGATTTCCTCTGTTATAGCTGTTAGCAGTTGCCTTATGTATTGAGGAGCTCCTATGTTGGGTGCATATATATTTATAATTGTTATATATTCTTCTTGGATTGATCCCTTGATCATTATGTAGTGTCCTTCCTTGTCTCTTGTAACATTCTTTATTTTAAAGTCTATTTTGCCTTATATGAGTATTGGTACACCAGCTTTCTTCTGACTTACATTTGCATGGTGTATCATTTTCCATCCCCTCACTTTCAGTCTGTACGTGTCCCTAGGTCTGAAGTGTGTCTCTTGTAGACAGCATATATATGGGTCTTGTTTTTGTATCCATTCAAGAAGCCTGTGTCTTTTGGTTGGAACATTTAATCCATTCACGTTTAAGGTAATTACCTATATGTATGTTCCTATGACCATTTTCTTAATTGTTATGGGTCTGTTTTTGTAGGTCCTTTTCTTGTCTTGTGTTTCCCACTTAGAGAAGTTCCTTTAGCATTTGTTGTAGAGCCGGTTTGGTGGTGCTGAATTCTCTTAGCTTTTGCTTGTCCATAAAGCTTCTGATTTCTCCATCAAATCTGAATGAGATCCTTGCTGGGTAGAGTAATTTTGTTTGTAGGTTCTTCCCTTTCATCACTTTAATATATCATGCTACTCCCTTCTGGATTGTAGAGTTTCTGTTGATAAATCAGCTGCTAACCTTATGGGAGTTCCCTTGTATGTTACTTGCCATTTTTCCCCTGCTGCTTTCAATAATTTTTCTTTGCCTTTAATTTTTGCCAATTTGATTACTATGTGTTTTGGCGTGTTTCTCCTTGGGTTTATCCTGTATGGGACTCACTGCACTTACTGACTTGAGTGGCTATTTCCTTTCCCATGTTAGGGAAGTTTTCTACTATAAACTCTTCACTTATTTTCTCTGGTCCTTTCTCTCTCTCTTCTTCTGGGACCCTTATAATGTGAATGTTGTTGCGTTTAATGTTGTCCCAGAGCTCTCTTAGGCTGTCTTCATTTCTTTTCATTCTTTTTTCTATATTCTGTTCCACAGCAGTGAATTCCACCATTCTGTCTTCCAGTTCACTTATCCATTCTTCTGCCTTAGCTATTCTGCTATTGATTCCTTCTAGTGTAGTTTTCATT
Organism: Platanista minor; assembly: GCA_004363435.1. Classification (NCBI taxonomy): domain Eukaryota; kingdom Metazoa; phylum Chordata; class Mammalia; order Artiodactyla; family Platanistidae; genus Platanista; species Platanista minor. The sequence goes on along the minus strand of RJWK010014406.1, from coordinate 28,544 downwards.
TCAGTTATTGTACTGTTCATCTCTGTTTGTTTGTTCTTTAATTCTTCTAGGTCTTTGTTAAACTCTCGATTTTTGCCTCCATTCTTTTCTGAGGTCCTGGATCATCTATACTATCATTATTTTGAATTATTTTTCTGGAATTTTGCCTGTGTCCACTTCATTTAGTTATTTTTCTGGAGTTTTATCTTGTTTCTTCATCTGGTACATAGTTCTCTGCCTTTTCATCTAGTCCATTTTTCTGTGAATGTGGTTTTTGTTCCACAGGCTGCAGGATTGTAGTTCTCTTGCTCCTGCTGTCTGCCCTCTGGTGGATGAGGCCCTCTGAGAGGCTTGTTTAAGTTTCCTGATGGGAGGGATTGGTTACATGTTTTTTAAAATGATTCAAATTGCAAATTTTTTTTTCTGCAACTCTGTTTCAGTGAGCTTCACATAGCTGATGAATATATGAATACTATGATGCAACTCACTCTTTTTGGTTTTGCAATAAAATTATGACTAATTAATAACCTGAAAATAAAATCAAGATTCTATTTATGTAGCACCAATAATATGCTTAAAGGTGTCTTTTGTGACATCAGGAGGCACTTGTCATTAGGAGTATAAAGTAAGTCCTTGTTCATCTAATAAAATCTGGCTTCAGGGGCCAGGTTTGCCACTGCATGTGGTCAGTTCACAAAGAAGGAAGCGATGGAATGGACAAGTCTTCAGAAGGAAAATTCAGTATTTTATTTGTCCATTTATTTAAATGCAGTATTTTATTTTGTTCACCTCCTGAACCAAACTGAATTCTTCAAGTGATTGCAATTAATAATTGGTGAATGAACCAATGAATGAATTAGCAAAGAGATGAAATAAAGTTACCACGTAGAAAGTTTAGGCTACTGGAAAGATATGAAACACCTTGGTCAGAAGAAAAATGCATTAAAATATAACATTAAAACACATATTTTACACACAGTGAATCTTTTTCATGGTATTATGAATGATAAAGAAGATCAAAAGTTCTTTTTAAAATTTTATGTATGAAAATATTATTTAAAATATTATCAAAGCTCAGAATCCCTCCTATTTATGTGGATTTAGAGTAATCAAATGTTAAAATGTTTTTTAATATACTAACTAAAACAGCTTCAAATTAGGTGAGAGTTACCATTTTACATTAACATAATGTCAACATAATTTCAATTTAAATATATTTCCATATATTTTGATCAGAATCTTGTTAATATTCCTGTTCATTACCTCTTACTAAAGACCTTTATTTAGAAGTCATACAAATATGTTAGTTTTTGGGCATGCTTACAACAGTTAACATTTCATAATTAAAATTTTATATTGGCATACAAAATGTGCAATGTACCAGTGGACAAAGCAAGCCAGATACAAATCTTTTGTGTGTCTTTGGAGACTGTTTAGTCTCTTCCCATTACACTTGAGAACCTAGGAAAATAAGTTAATATCATTCTCAGTTCAGTTTTATTTATTCCTACACTTGTAAATGATTTTCAGAACTGCTACTTTTCCTGGACTCAGTCTTTAAAACATCTTTTCTTCATTTGCTACCTTTCATGCTTTCTGAGAAATCATAAGCATTTTAATGGAGTACCTATCCTAATTACTGGAAGTGATTTCCTATACAGTTTGGCTATTATAATTTAGTATTCATGTTATATATATATAAGCCTGTTTTAGAGTAAACATCAATATGGAAATCTATGACTTAGGTTATTAATCAGATGTAATCAGAAGTGTATACCAAAATTCAGGAATTTAAAACTTTATCTTTTGTGGTATATTGACAGAGAATCAGGAAAGAATTTTTTCATTTGGAATGTGACCACCAAATACTGTTTAACTGACTGAGAGTTTTATTATGAATTTAAGCCCAGGATATGAAAAGAGTTAATTGAACACAGTTATCACTGCCTGCAGTTGTGGATGAGAGGGAAATAACTCATTAACATGGGTAGGTGGAGGTTATAGTTTCCAGAAGCTATTGCTCTAGTTCTGTCTACAACTCAATCACTATTAAGGAGTGGAGGAGAAGGATACTTGGAAACTAAGGCAAAACCAAAATATAGGTGATTCTTAAAAGTATAGAAAGTATATAGAGTTTATGGCATTTGGGAGCCTAGATTTAGTCCAAAGTAGAGCTAAAAAACAGATGTGTGATTGGTGGGAAAATATTAAAATTTTCTAAGCTTCAATTTTTTCCCATTGAAACAAAAAGAGAGGAAGTTTTAGTTTTAATAGTTTCAGTAATGGCATAAGTCAGCACTTGGTGCAAACCTACTAAGAGTTTTAACATGATACCTTGGCAAACTTCTCTTTGACATAAGTAGGCATCAGTTTAATTGTCACTGCTTCTGTCAATTAGTAACAGAATAGTGGCACCCCTGAGTTGCAGTAGAAAAGTTATTGCTCCTCATGAGAACCAGGAAGATTTTCAGAAAGTATAATAATATTTTGTTGTTGTTGTTCTGGTGGGAGAAGGAGACATTACTAAAGAAAACCAAAGAAGTAGAAGAAAATATAATACCACTACCAAAATCATTTCTACCCAACTCACTTATTCCTATTACCTCATCTACTTAGGAGACCTATTCTCACTAGAATCCTGAGCTAATGAAGAGAATACAGAGACGGCTATGGCTCTTGTGAAGTCATGAGAAAAAATTACTGACCCTTATCATAGGAACAGACAATGTAACATCTCAAATTCAATGAAAAAGAGTAAATTTTGATATTTTATGTGAGTGATATCTTTCTTCCATTTGCCTTATGTCTTCAACATTCAACTTCTCTTTCCAATTTCCACAAGAGTCCATTTTTATTAAGTTGTATATTATTAGAGGAGGCAGGAAAAATAAACAGGAAAATCCAAATGTTACCTTCAGAGTAGAGATGTTGGTCCCTTGTAGGATCATATTTGGTACTCTCGTTTTCTTGTGGGTTTTACAATCTCATGACACAAAACACTCATCCTTGGAAAAGCCCTTGGTTGGAACTAGACATGAATGAAATCATGGAGTAAATTATATATCTTAAGAACATCAATAAATAAGAAAAATTCCAAAATTACACAATTACTACATGTCAAATAAAAAGTAAAAATCTCAGTATTGAAAATCATGGCTCAGTTTTGAATCATAAAATGGAATGTGGGATGTAAAAATCACTGGATGTGGGTCTCATCTATTATGATAAAATACAAATAAATAAAAACTTAGATTTTTCAGATCTTCCAAAGACACCAAGGGAAGAGGAATATGTGCTAATAAATCCTGTCCTTTAGGCTTAGTGAATATAGTTCGACACAATTCAGTGTGAGTATGTTTTTTAAACACCAACAGGAAATAGAAACTGCCAGGAGATATTCATTACAATTATATCATGAGAGGCTAGTGACATCACCAAGATGGCAAAATGGGTCATCCCTAACTTTACTAACACTCACATGGAGAATAACTAAAACTATTGATGAACAAGACAGCACTGAGAGAATCATAGAAAACGGGGGAGAGGCTGAAGTAACACCCTACAACACAGAGACCAAGAGAGACCTTATTAAAATGGTAAGCAGAGTAGTTACATGCTGACCACATTGCATCACCCCAAGGTCAGTACAGCACCATGTGAAGCAGTCTCCTCTGAGCCTATAATTTCTACTTGGGAAAGGAGAACCCAGGGTGGATATCCAGCTACCCCAGCATTGTTAGTTCCTTCTTGGGGGTCTCCATTCCGGTCCTACCCCACACAGATTGCAGAAGAAACTGTAGGGCTTAACCACGAGAATATGATTATGTCTAAATGGGGAAAGGGGCTTGAAACAATGAGCACTTGGACCTTGGCAGACTGTTTCTACCTGCACCACCCCAGTAGTAGTCCCAACCAGGGACTTTGCTCATCTGCAGAGCCAAGATAGTAGTGTAGTCTGACCAGGGAGCTCAGCAGGGTACAGGTCTGCCTGATTTGGGCCCTCAAACAAAGAGATTTGTCAACCTCACAACCTGGCCTAACCCCACTCAAACAGGAGAGTTGAGTCATAGTCTGTTTTTGCTGAGTGCAACACCCAGCCCCATCTGGCCAGAACACCTTAAAGCTGCATAGCCCAATTATACTTGAGTAAAGAGAATGACAGTCAGAATGGATTGTCTGTAGAGCAAAGCGAGAGGCCCTCTTTGGCTAGGAAACTTGGGTTGCGGGTTGGCCTGAGTCAAGGCCATAAACAAAAAGTCTTATTAGCCTTAGAGCCAGGTCTCATGCTCTACCTGGGTAGGGAAACTAATGCATAGCCCTGCCTATTGCTGAATAAAGCCTTCAGCCCACCCAACCAGGAGACCTAACCAGAGCACAGGAAACTGCAAAGCCCATCCAAGTGACTTCCCTGGTGGTCCAGTGTTGAAGAGTCTGCCTTACAATGCAGGGGATGCTGTTTTGATCCCTGGTCAGGAAACTAAGATCCCACATGCTGTGGGGCAACTAAGCCTGTGTGCCACTACTACTGAGCTTGCACACTTCAACTAGAGCCTGCATGCAGTAAACTACAGAGCCCACACGCCCTGGAGCCTGTGTGTCACAGCTAGAGAGAGAAAACCTGCATGCCACAACTAGAGAGAAGCCTGTGTACCACAGTGTAGAGCCCGTGTGCCACAAGGAAAGGTCCCATGTGCCGTAACTAAGGCCTGACACAGCCAAAAATAAAAATAAATAAATAAATTTTTAAAAAGAGTTTTTTTTAAAAAAAGCTCATCCTAAAGTCCTGCATACAGTGGAATTTGAACAGAGAACACAGCCTGTGACTCTTTCCATCTACAGAGCAAAACTAGTGGCCCCATCAGACCAGGGAATTGAGTGTAGAGTCTTGCTTAATTCTGGTTATAAAACAACTGGTGAGCAGCCCCTGCTGCATTCTACTGACTTGCCAGGGCTGGAAAACTAATTAATAGTGACTGAATCAGGAAGAAATAGAAAATCTGAACAGATCAATTCTAGTAAGGAGATTGAATCCATAATTTAAATTTTCCAAATGAAGAAAAGCCCAGGATCAAATGCCTTCAATGGTGAACTTTACTTAATATTTAAAGAAGAATCAATGACAATCTTTCTATAAGTCTTCAAAAAAAAAAAAAAAAAAAAAAAAAAAAAAAAAAAAAAAAAAAAAAAAAAAAAAAAAAAAAAAAAAAAAAAAAAAAAAAAAAAAAAAAAAAAAAAAAAAAACGGTTGAGGAGGAAGCACTCCCAAACTCATTTTACAAGGCCAGCATTAATTACTCTGGTACCAAAACAAGAAAAAAACACCACAACAACAAGCCAATATTTCTGATAAATATAGATGAAAAAATTCTCAATAAAATACTATCAAGCTGAATTCAGTAGGATATTAAAAGGACTATTCTCTATTATCAAGTGGAATTTATCTCTGGGATTCAAAGATTGTTCAACATATGCTAATCAATCAATGAGATATATCACATTAATAGAATAAAAGAAAAAAATATATGAGCATCTCAATAGATGCAGAAAAAACATTTGACAAAATTCAACATCTGTTCATGATCAAAATTCTTAAGAAATTAAGTATACTGGAGAGGGTGTGGAGAAAAGAGAACCCTCTTGAGCTGTTGATAGGAATGTAAATTGAAACAGCCACTATGGAGAACAGTATGGAGGTTCCTTAAAAAACTAAAAATACAATACCATAAGGCCCAGAAATCCCACTACTGGGCATATACCCTGAGAAAACCATAATTCAAAAAGTCATGTACCAAAATGTTCAGTGCAGCTCTATTTACAATAGCCAGGACATGGAAGCAACCTAAGTGTCCATCAACAGATGAATGGATAAAGAAGATGTGGCACATATATACAATGGAATTTTACTCAGCCAGAAAAAGAAACGAAATTGGGTCATTTGTAGAGATGTGGATGGATCTAGAGACTATCATACAGAATGAAGTAAGTCAGAAAGAAAAAAACAAATACCATATGCTAACACATATATATGGAATCTAAAAAAAAAAAAAAGTTCTGAAAATCCTAGGGGCAGGACAGGAATAAAGATGCAGACATAGAGAATGGACTTGAGTACACGGGGAAGGGGAAGGGGAAGCTGAGATGAAGTGAATGAGTGGTATGGACATATATACACTACCAAATGTAAAACAGATAGCTAGTAGGAAGCAGCCACATAACACAGTGAGATCAACTCCGTGCTTTGTGACCACCTAGAGGGTGGGATAGGGAGGGTGGGAAGGAGACACAAGAGAAAGGAGATATGGTGATATATGTATATGTATAGCTGATTCACTGTGTTATAAAGCAGAAACTAACACATCATTGTAAAGCAATTATACTCCAATAAATATGTTAAAAAAAAGAAATTAAGTATAGAAAAAAACCTACCTCAACATGACAAAAGCCATATATGACAGACCCACATATAATGTACTCAATGGTGAAAGTTTGAAAGTTTTACCTCTAAGTTCAGAAAACAGACAAGTATGCCCACTCTCACCACTTCAGGTCAACATAATACTGGAAGTCCTAGCCAGGGCAATCAAGCAAGAAAAAATAAAAGGCATCAGAATTGGGGAAAAAAGATGTAAAAATGTCTCAACTGACAGATGACCTCATTATATATATAGAAGATCCTAAAGCCCAACAAAACTCTTAGATTTAACCAATAAATTCAGTAGTAGTAGGATACAAATTTAACACACAAAAATCTGTAGCTTTTCTATATACTAACAACAAATTATCTGAAAAAGAAATGAAGGAAAAATCCCGTTTAAGATAGTATCAACAATAATAAAGTACTTAGGAATAAATTTAACCAAGGAGATGAAACATCTGTACTCTGAAAGCAGCAAGACATTGATGAGAGAAATTAAAGAGGACATAAATGAATTGAATGGTATCCCATGTTCATGGATTGGAAGAATTAATATTGTTAAAATTTAATAATACCAAAAGCCATCTATAGATTCAGTGCAATCCCTCTCAGGATTCCAATGGTATTTTTTACAGAAGTAGAAAAAAATGCTAAAATTTATATGGAACCACTGAAGACCTTAATAGCTAAAGCAATCCTGAGAAAGAACAAAGTGGAGAGCATAACATTTCCTGATTTCAGACTTTATTACAAAGCTCTAACAATCAAACAGTATGTTATTGGCAAAAAAACCCCAGACATATAGACCACCAGAACAGAATCTAGAGCTCAGAAATAAATACAAACATATACAGACAGTGAATATTTGACAAGGGAACCAAGAATATTGAATGGAAAGGCAGTCTCTTCAACAAATAATGCTGGGAAAATTGGATATTCACATGTGAAAAAAAAAACTAGTTCTCATTCTTACACTCACAAAAATTAATTCAAAATGAATTAAAGACTAAATGTAAGACCTGAAACCATAAAATTCCTAGGAGAAAACAAAAAGACTTTTGTTTTTCCCCTGACAAAGGTGTTGGTGGTGATTTTTTTGTATATGACATCTAAAGCAAAAGCAACTAAGTAAAAATAAATAAATAAATGAGACTACATTAAACTAAGAAGCTTCTAGATAGCAAAAGAAACAGTTAACAAAATAAAAAGCAAACCCAAGGAATGGGAAAAATATTTGCAAACCATATATCTGATAAGGGGTTAATATGCAAAATATGCAGGGAAATCATACAACTCAATAGCAAAAAAAGAAAAAAAAGAAAACCAACCAACCAACCAACAAACAAAAAACCAAAAAAATCCAATTTAAAAGTGGGCAAAGACCGGACTAGATATATCTCCAAAGATATATGAATGGCCAATAGTACATGAAAACATGCTCAACGTCATTAATCATTAGGAAAATGCAAATGAAAACCATAATGAGATATCAGATTGTGCCTTTTAAAATGGTTAGCATCAAAAAGACAAGAGATAACAAATACTAGTGAGGATCTGGAGAAAAGCTGCATTGTTTTGCACTACTGGAACAACAACTATGGAAAACTGTAGGGAGGTTCCTCAAAAGTTTAAACTTAGAACTACCACATGATACTAATCCTACTTCTGGGAACATATCTGTAGGAAACAAAACCACTGAGTCAAAAAGATATCTGCATCCCCATGTTCATAGCAGTGTTATTTACAATAACTAGTGTGGAAATAACCTAAGTGTCTAGAGACAAACGAATGGATAAAACAGTTGTGGTATATATTATTGAATATTATTCAGCCATAAAATACTAGGAAATCTTGCCATTTTTGACAATTTGGATGGCCCTCAAGAGCATTATGCTAAATGAAATGTCAGACACAGAGAGACAACACTGTGTGATCTCATTTATATATGGAATCTTAAAAAAAAATTAAAAACACTCATAGGAAAAGAGATCAGATTTGTGGTTACCATAGGCAGGGGGTGGGGGAGGGCAGAGTTGGATAGAGGTGGTCACAATATATAAACGTCTAGTTATAAGATAAATAAGCACTAGGGATGTAATGTACAGCATGATGACCAGAGTTAACACTGTTGTATAATATATATGTAAATCGGTAAGAAAATATTACTTAAAATAGTATTTTGTTTCTACTTGAGAAGATGGATGTTCACTAAACTTATTTTGGTAATCACTCCACTATATATATAAAACAAATCATTATGTCATACACCTTAAACTTATATGGTATATGTTTAAGTCTGTCAATGTCAATTATATCACAATAAACTAGATAAAGAAAAGAATTATATCAAGAAACACATATAATATCATAAAGATTTTCCAGAATTCTCTAGAAAAATTTAATTGGAAGTCAAAGTACTGTACTGTTATCATTGTCCTTGTTACTTTCTATCAATTATCCTAGCATTATATGGCTTGAAGACCACTGATAGTAACTACAAGTCATTAAAAAATATGTTATCCTTTATTTTTCTCTTTCTTAATTACATTATCTACAATATTGATAATAAGAAGCCAAAAATCAGGAAAAATGAAATGAATCATGATTAAAGTAAAGAAAACTTGAAGGAAAAAATAAAAGACAAAAGTGATCCTCAATAAGGCATGGAAAATTGATGATGATAAAGTAAAACTCTTGTTAGATGTGTAATATGATTATCTGATCATTTTATCATCAAAAGGCTCAAATAACATGACTGGTAGCAGGAGAGAAAAAAGTCAGCTTTAGGAATTCACAAGAGAGAAAGGATACATTTGTACTATACTATCTGATTAGTTCTCAAGGACTCTAACTTGTGAACTAAAATGAAAACCAATTCTATTCATCAAAAAATAATTTATTTTATGATAGTGTGGTCCATAGAAAAGTTACTCACTGTATTTTAAAGGCTTACAAACTCATTTTGTCCCTTAAATAAACAATAACAAATACAATCATCATGTTTATTAGAATAGGCTAATTTTAAAGCACAAAATAATCTCTAAGATAATATTCCAAATTTTCAAAGGGACATTTAAAAAAATAAAAGTCTATATGGTAAGACATATATATGAGGAGGAGCTGCAATTTTGTCCAAACAGGTCCAGAGAAATTATATGTGGGCTAAGGAGTTTACTGCACAAGTTCCTACTGGACCCCAAATGTTATAAACCTCAGTAGAAAGAATTAGCTTTGTAGGAATCATGGGCATTTTAATACGAACCAGCAACATGATATCTGTACGTCCTGTCTAGGGAGAGTATTGAAAGTTCCCAGGCAACTGGAAAAATTATATTGATATTAATATTAGAAACACATTTTTGTCAAAATGTTGGTGCTTTATGTCATATTTAGGCTCATATTTAGTGTCATCGTTAGTCTCATTTGATTCCAAATTATCCAAATTCTAGAAAATTGGGGTATAGGCTGCATACCATGACATCAGGCAAAGTGTTTATGAAAGCTGGCCCCCAAATTTGCTTGCTTTGTGACCTTACATAAAGCATTTAACCTTCCTAAGTTATATTTTGATTATTTGCAAAATTAGGATAATAATAGTACCCCTTATATGGGTTAACATAAAATAGCACATCCAAACTCCTTAGTATACCAAGGCTTTATAAAATACTCATGTTTATGAGCTCACTAAGGATACTAAGGTCTCTCAGAAGACTAATGGTTTAGGTATCAGATTAGTGTAAAGAAACACCTAACAACCAGAGGTTTTGTTTACTTGTTTGAATAAAACTAATTTTGTAGTGTTACAAGCATATTTGTCAGACCTGATAGCTGACATGGGACCATAAAACAGTGTAATGTTGTGGTTAACACCATAACTTTGTGACTAGCCGGAACTGGGTTCAAATTAAACTTCATTTTTCTCATCTATAAGATGGAAATAATAATAGTACCTACTCCATAAAGTTGTTATGTTCATTAAATTACATTTGGCTAGTAAAATGTTAAACAAAGGGTATGGTATATAATAAGGAATTACATCAAAGTTGTTCCTAGCTATTTTTGGAGGGACATATGAAGCCATCAAAACACAACCCTGAAACCCCTTGAGTACTGACATTTCTTACTGTCATTTAATACCTAGTTTATAATTGATTTTAATGTGGCCTCTAGCAAACCTAGCTCCCATCATTTGGTTGACTACAATAGTGGTGCTGATAGAAAATGGCATACTGAGAATGTTTTTGATTTTATGAAGTTTACAAGATTGGTGATTTCCCAGCCACTGATACAGTAACATAACTGTGTTTTGGAAATATTTACTTCTCTGTACTATAAAGAAGCCTTATTTTATATTAAGATTGTTAGCCATGGATGATGATGCAAAAGCACAAAAGATCTAAATATGTTTTATTTTTTAGAAATGTAATTTAAAGTTTTGACACATTATTTTTTCTCTTGTTGTTCATATCCAAAATGCTTGTCAGCAACTTGTACAATCATTTAAAAATATTTTAAGTTTATATCAGTGTGGTAGCAAGCAAGAATGCCTTTTTACCATAATGGATTTCTTCCACCTACATATGTGTCTTAAAATGACTATTACTTTCTCATCCTTACATTAATATTTTTCTGCTTATATAATACTCTCCCTTTGGTAGATTTTGTGCAGCCTTTTCAACCCATGCTCTAAGTAAAGGTGACCTTTAAAATACATAAGTTTCCATAATAGTAAATGAAATCTTAATAGAGGACATCTGCATAACTAAGACTTCCTGAGGACATGACAGTCACTGTACTTCATTTGTGCAGGACATTTTGAAATACAGGGAGATAGAAATGTGAATTAATTAAATACCATTTCTTATGCTGTGCTCATGTAAATAATTAAACTAACCACTACAACAGTTCTTAAAGTATGGTAACCTGATTATCCCTCTAATTGTTACACATCCTTTGCACAATGCTATAAATTTGTATCACACATTATTTATAATTTTCTACTTTACCCTTGTTTAAATGACAACCATTAAAATTAAAAGTGAAAATTATTGATGAAACATAATGAAAGAACAACAACCGTACATTGTTCTTAGGGCTCTGGTTTTTAACTTGTTAATGTGAGGTTTAGTACTTAATGAACTTTTTAGTATAAACCACTGTATTTTTAAAAATGAAAATTGTGTCAATGACCTCGGCCATAATCGTTATGTATGATGCCCTGTATTTCAAAGTCAAGTTTGATATCAAGTTTGTATTTCATATTTGTTTATGAAGGAAGTTACTGCAAAATTCTATAAAGTTCATTAATGCAGTAATTTAGTTTTTCATATAATAAGTTTACGAGAAGCTTTATCAACTTCATTAGATCCAATGAGGCTATTGCAGTGAGATTGAAGAATACAAGGTGGGTTTCTAGCATGTAGCTTTAGTGAATTTTGTTAATTGATATCTTGAGGTGAAGGAGGCAGAGATTTAGAGTCTAGGATTTCTTCTCCTTTTCTGAAATGAATATCAATGTCAAAGGAACTTATAAGCAAATGCTGACAAATTACAATTTCACTCCTAAACTCACTTCTCCCTCCCAGTCAAGCTTTGAGTTCTAATCTTGTTCACCTTGGTTAAGCAGTTTATTCTGTCATGCACCTCCATGTGTGAGGTTGAAGTATATTAATTTGGCCAATTTTGTCAAACAGTTTATCTTATCTTAACCCTTCTGATGTGATTTTTTTTTTTTTTTTTTTCGGTACGTGGGCCTCTCGCTGTCACAGCCTCTCCCATTGTGGAGCACAGGCTCCAGACGTGCAGGCTCCGCAGCCATGGCTCACGGGTCCAGCCCCTCCACGGCAGGTGGGATCTTCCCAGACCAGGGAATGAACCCGCGTCTCCTGCATCGGCAGGTGGACTCTCAACCACTGCGCCACCAGGGAAGCCCCTGATGTGATTTTATGACTACAAAGTCAAGAGAAGAGAGGTTTAATAAAGAAGAACTATCAATGGAGATACATTTTACATAAAGTAAGAAAAAGTTTCATTTGGGGTGGCAATTCAAAACTCTGTGAAGATATATATTTTTTAAGTTTTAGTGGAATTGTTAGGAAATGAAAAAAATATAGAAAATAACCTAAAAGCTGAAGCCCTAGTCCTGTAACATGCCATTCAAATACTCCACAAGGTCGTGATCTCCTTATCTCTTACTAGTCTTTTCTCAACTCTTGATATACCAGAAATACTGACCTGCTTATAATTCTCTGCACCCAACATGTATGATACTATCTTTGTTTTATTATTATTATTATTATTATTATTATTATTATTATTAATGCTGTTCGCTTCAACTAGAATATCCTCAAGGTTTCTGCTTGGTTGGATAATTCTGATTTATTGTTTACAATCCAGCTCACTGAACACCACTTCTAGGAATTCTTCCTTGATCCTTCCAGGCTGACTGCCCCATAGTGTGCAAATTCATACCACCCATTTTTCTATGTTTCACTTACCATACTGTTTTTATAAGTATCTGTTTATAAAGTCTGTTTCCCTCGATTTCTCCTTGACTATGAGCAGATTGAGGAAAGGTATTAATTTTTATTTACATTCATATCCCCAGTGCCAAGCACAGTGACTTGTAATGTTGAATGAATGAGTGAATGAACAAACAATGATTGAATGAATGAATGATTTTAGATTCAGGAAATTAAAAGTGCTCATTTATGTATCATATCTTTGGGACAGGTTATATTGAGAGGAAAATGAGTATTAGGAAAGCCTGTGAGAATTTGGGAGAAAATATAGAAGTAACAAAACTGTATTTCTAAGGGAATTAAATGATTAGAAGTATTGAGAATGAGCCACAAGTGAGGAAGTTTGGGGAAAGAGTCATATATTAAAGTTTATAGTGGTGAGGTTTGAATTGATTATAAAATATTGTTGTGGCCATGAGGGAGCTTTGCTGAAGTGGAGTAGATAGGATCAATGAATTTAAAGTCATCAAAGAACAGTGAAGTTACGATGATGATAAGAGCATCATCCATGATGCACAAAACAATTAAGCTAATGGCAGGAGAAAGGTGAAGAATAGTGAGAAATTGGGCTACTCCTTTATAAAGGTAATGCACAACCGGCCAAGACTGAATCAGGAAGAAATAGAAAATATGAACAGACGAATCACAAGCAATGAAATTGAAACTGTGATTAAAAATCTTCCAAAAAACGAAAGCCCAGGACCAGATGGCTTCACAGGTGAATTCTATCAATCATTTAGAGAAGAGTTAACACCTATCCTTCTCAAACTCTTCCAAAATATAGCACAAGGAGGAACACTCCCAAATTCATTCTACGAGGCCACCATCACACTGATACCAAAACCAGACAAGGATGTCACAAACAAAGAAAGCTACAAGCCAATATCTCTGATGAACATAGATTCAAAAATCCTCAACGAAATACTAACAAACAGAATCCAACAGCACATTAAAAGGATCATACACCATGATCAAGTGAGGTTTATTCCAGGAATGCAAGGATTCTTCAATATATGTAAATCAATCAACGTGATACACCATATTAACAATTTAAAGGAGAAAAACTATAAGATCATCTCAATAGATGCAGAGAAAGCTTTCAACAAAATTCAACAGCCATTTATGATAAAAACCCTGCAGAAAGTAGGCATAGAGGGAACTTTCCTCAACATAATAAAGGCCATATATGACAAACCCACAGCAAACATCATCCTCAATGGTGAAAAACCGAAAGCATTTCCACTAAGATCAGCAACAAGACAAGGTTGCCCACTCTCACCAGTCTTATTCAACATAGTTATGGAAGTTTTAGTCACAGCAATCAGAGAAGAAAATGAAATAAAAACATCCACATTGGAAAAGAAGAAGTAAAGCTGTCACTGTTTGCAGATAACATGATACTATACATAGAGAATCCTAAAGATGCTACCAGAAAACTACTAGAGCTAATCAATGAATTTGGTAAAGTAGCAGGATACAAAATTAATGCACAGAAACCTCTGGCATTCCTATATACTAATGATGAAAAATCTGAAAGTGAAATCAAGAAAACACTCCCATTTACCACTGCAACAAAAAGATGAAAGTATCTAGGAATAAACCTACCTAAGGAGACAAAAGACCTGTATGCAGAAAATTATAAGACAGTGATGAAAGAAATTAAAGATGATACTAATAGAGGGAGAGATAGTCCATGTTCTTGGATTGGAAGAATCAACATTGTGAAAATGACTCTACTACCCAAAGCAATCTACAGATTCAATACAATCCCTATCAAACTACCACGGGCATTTTTCACAGAACTACAACAAATCAAACTACCACGGGCATTTTTCACAGAACTACAACAAAAAATTTCACAATTTGCAGGAAACACAAAAGACCCCGAATAGCCAAAGCAATCTTGAGAACAAAAAACGGAGTTGGAGGAATCAGGCTCCCTGACTTCAGACTATACTACAAAGCTACAGTAATCAAGACAGTATAGTACTGTCACAAAAACAAAAATATAGATAAATGGAACAGGATAGACAGCCCAGAGATAAACCCACACACATATGGTCATCTTATCTTTGATAAAGGAGGCAGGAATATATAGAGGAGAAAGGACAGCCTCTTCAATAAGTGGTGCTGGGAAAACTGGACAGGTACATGTAAAAGTGTGAGACTAGAATACTCCCTGACACCATACACAAAAGTAACCTCAAAATGGATTAAAGACCTAAATGTAAGGTCAGAAACTATCAAACTCTTAGAGGAAAACATAGGCAGAACACTCTATGACATAAATCACAGCAAGATTCTTTTTGACCCACCTCCTAGAGAAATGGAAATAAAAACAGAAAGAAACAAATGGGACCAAATGAAACTTCAAAGCTTTTGCACAGCAAGGGAAACCATAAACAGGGCCAAAAGACAACCCTCAGAATGGGAGAAGTTATTTTCAAATGAAGCAACTGACAAAGGATTAATCTCCACAATTTACAAGCAGCTCATGCAGCTCAATAACAAAAAAACAAAACAACCCAATCCAAAAATGGGCAGAAAATCTGAATAGACATTTCTCCAAAGAAGATATACAGACTGCCAACAAACACATGAAAGAATGTTCAACATCACTAATCATTAGAGAAATGTAAATCAAAACTACAATGAGATATCATCTCACACCAGGCAGAATGGCCATCATCAAAAAATCTAGAAAAAATAAATGCTGGAGAGGCTGTGGAAAAAAGGGAACACTCTTGCACTGCTGGTGGGAATGTGAATTGGTACAGCCACTATGGAGAACAATATGGAGGTTCCTTAAAAAACTACAAATAGAACTACCATATGACCCAGCAATCCCACTACTGGGCATATACCCTGAGAAAGCTGCAATTCAAAAAGAGTCATGTACCAAAATGTTCATTGCAGCTCTGTTTACAATAGTCAGGAGATGGAAAAAACCTAAGTGTCCATCATCAGATGAATGGATAAAGATGATGTGGCACATATATACAATGGAGTATTGCTCAGCCATAAGAAGAAACGAAAGTTATTTGTAGTGAGGTTGATGGACCTAGAGTCTGTCATACAGAGTGAAGTAAGTCAGAAAGAGAAAAACAAATACTGTATGCTAACACATATATATGGAATCTAAGAAAAAAAGAAATGTCATGAAGAACCTAGGGGCAAGATGGGAATAAAGGCACAGACCTACTAGAGAATGGACTTGAGGATATGGGGAGGGGGAATGGTAAGCTGTGACAAAGTGAGAGAGTGGCATGCACCTATATACACTACCAAACATAAACCAGATAGCTAGTGTGAAGCAGCCACATAGCACAGGGAGATCCGCTCAGTGCTTTGTGACCACCTGGATGGGTGGGATAGGGAGGGTGGGAGGGAGGGTGATGTAAGAAGGTGGAGATATGGGAACATATGTATGTGTGTAATTGATTCACTTTGTTATAAAGCAGAAACTAACACACCACTGGAGCAATTATACTCCATTAAAGATTAAAAAAAAGAGTTAAAGATAAAGAGAGAATGTTAAATACAGCAAGAGAAAAACAACTTTCAAAGGAATCCTCTGAGGACTACAATCAGATTTTTCAACAGAAACATTTCAGGCCAGAAGGGAGTGACATGGTTTATTCAAAGAACTGAAAGAAAAACATTTCCAGCCAAGAATTATCTATACAGTGAAGCTATTACTCAAAATTGAAGGATATGTAAAGAGTTTCTCAGATAAGCAAAAACTGAGTTCACTACCACTAAACTGTCCTTACAAGAAATGTTATAGGGACTTCTTTAATAAAAAAGGACATATGAAAGAAAAAATCTCACTAGTAAAGGTAAATATATAGTAGATAGATTAATCACTTATAAAGCTAGTAAGAAAGTTAAAAGTCAAAAGTAGAAAAAAATAACTATAAGCAAGATAATTAGTTAAGGGATGCACACACTCAAAGATGTAAACTGTGAAATCAGAAACAAAATGTTGGAAGGAGGAGTAAAAATATAGAATTTTAGAATGTGTTTAAATGTAACTTAATAACAAAATAGACTTGATAACTATATATATATATATATATATATATATATATATATATTGGCTGATGTATGTGAGCCTCATAGTAACCACAAAGCAATAACCTAGCCTAGAGTAGATGTACAAATATAATGAGAATGGAATCTAAACATAACACTATAAAAGTCATCAAACCACAAGGGAAGGGAACACTAGAATAAAAGAGAAATTACACAGCAGCCAGAAAAGAATGGCAATAAAGTACATAACTTTCCATAATTATTTTAAATGTAAATGGACTAAAATTTTCAATCAAAAAACACAGAGTGACTGAATGGATTAACAACAACAACAACAACAACACCTATCTATATGCTGCCAAAAAGCAACACACCTCAGATGTAAGGACACATGCAGATTGAAAATGAAGGACTTGAAAAAGATGTTTCCCCAAAATAGAAACCAGAAAAAAACTGGGGTAGCAATACTTATATCAGAAAAAAATAGACTTTAAAACAAATACTGTAATAAAGAGAGGACCTTCAAGATGGCACAGGATTAAGATGTGGAGCTTACCTTCTCCCCACAGATACATCAAAAATACATCTATATGTGGAATAACTCCCGCAGAACATCTACTGAACACTGGCAGAAGACCTCAGACTTCCAAAAAGGCGAGAAAATCTCCATGTAACTGGGAAGGGCAAAAGAAACAAACAAACAAACAAACAAAAGACCAAGGAATCAGGACAGTACATGCACCTCTGGGATGGAACTGTGAAGGAGGAAAATTTTCCACACACTAGGAAGCCCTCTCATGTGTGGGGATGCAGGGAGGAACTTCAGAGCCTCAGAGGAGTGTACAGCAACAGGTGTGCATAAGACAAAGGCAGAGAGAGTCCACACAGAAAGTCAGCCCCAAATGGCAGTTCCCAGTCCTAGACTCTTGTCTGTTCTCCCGATGGGGTGGGTAGGGGCTGGGTGCTGAGGCTCTGGTGTTGGAAGTCAGACCCAAGGGAGAGGACTGGGGTTGACTGTATGAAGAAGCCTGAGGGGTCTAGTGAATCACAGTTGAGGGAGTCTGGGAAGAAGCCTGGGCCTGCCAGAGAGGCAAGGGACCATTCTTGGGGGGTGTGCAAGGAAAGGGGTGGGCCCACCATAGCATCTTCTTTCTCTGTGCACTCACAGGCAGCAGGGCACTGGCTACATAAGTTTCAGGGGTGGTCGAGAGCCACGACTGCTATCTTGGACCCCAGAGGTAGGCACAGACTGCTACTGATGCTGCCGCTCCCACCAAGAGTCCTGTGAGCAAGCACATGTCACTGTCCACACCATCCTGGAACCCACCACTGCTGAGTATCCTGTGATCCTGGACCAGCTTCCCCAATAGAAAGCATGCCATGCCCCAGGCTGTTGCAACTTCCTGCAGGTCTCTGCTGCTACAGGCACTCCCTGCACATCCCATTAGTGGCTGGCATATCCATCCTTCTCTCCGGCCTGAGTAAGTGTGCCCTAATCAGCCACTGCTTTCATCCCCTCTCACTCAGGCAGGGGACAGATGCCTGAGGGTAGCCCACATGCAGAGGTGGGGCCAAAAGCAAAGCTGAGTTCAGGGGTGGTGTAACCAAAGAAGACGAATGGAAATCTCTCCATGTAGCCACAAGAGCAGTGGATTAAATCCCTGAAATTGGTTTGGTAAACCCTGAATCTCTGGAATATCTGAATAGATAATGAGTGTTCCCTCAATTGAGGGCTGGCCTAGCTTTAACAGCTGTGGGCTTCAGGGGTAAGTACACATGGGAATTGGGCCAGGTCAGAGTGTGAGCTGGCCCCTCAGTGCCCAGAGCAAGTCCAGAGCCCTGCCTAGAGGTATTAGAGGATTTCCTTGGGAGGCAGGGATTGGCTGTGGCTCACTGTGAGGCAAGGACATTGACAGCTGAGGCCCCAGGAAAATATTATTATTATTACTATTTATTTTGGTTTCATTGTGTCATGTTGTTGTTCTTTATTATTCTTTAAATATTTATTTTTAAATTTAATTTTCAAATCTTTTAGATTTTATGCTTTTATTTTTAATATATTTTTCTATTTTAACTTTACTTTTCATTATATTGTGTTTTTTCTGTATTTCTGCTTTTTTCTTTTGTTTTGCATTGTTTTCAATATCTTTTTAACTATACTTTTTATTTGTCTATTTTTACTTTATTTTTTGGTGTTTTGTGTTGTTTTCCTTTTTGTTTTGTTTTTATCTTTTTTTGATCATTTTTGTGTGTTTGTTTTATGCTTTCTTTGCCTTTTATTTTGCTTTCTGCTTTTGATTTATTTTTTGGCTTTTGTTTTTGTTAATTTAGTTTTATTGTTTGTTTTAGTTTTGGTGTTCATTTATTTGGATGTTCTCTTCTTTTTTGTTTTCTTTTTTTTCTATTTTTTTTTGGTGTGTGTTTCTTCGTATGTTTCTTTAGTTTTGCTTTTACCATTTGTCTTGGGGGTTTGTTTGTCTGTTCATTGTCGCTCTCTCTTTTATTTATTTATTTTTTTTCTTCCACACTGTGCAGCTTACAGTCTTGCTTCTCTGTTCGGGGATCAGGCCTGAGTCTCTGAGTGGGAGAGCCAAGACCAGAACAATGGATTGCCATAGAACTCCAGGCCCAAGGGAATATTAATCAGCAAGAGCTCACCCAGAGGTCTCCATCTCAACACCAAGACCTAGCTCCACCCAATGGCCAACAAGCTCCACTGCTGGACACCTCACACCAAACAACTAGCAAGACAGAAACACAACCTCACTCATTATCAGACAGGCTGCCTAAAGTTATACTAAGCTCACAGACATCCCAAAACACATCACCTGACATGGCCCAGCCCATCAGAGGGAAAAGATCAAGCTCCACTCCCCAGAACACAGGCACCAGTACCCCCTACCAGGAAGCGTACAAAAGCCACTGGACCAAACTCACCCACTGGAGGACAGACAGCAGAAGCAAGAGGAACTATGACCCTGCAGACCACAGAAAAGACACCTCAAGCACAGTAAGTTAAACAAACTGAGAGGACAGAGAAATATATTACAGACAAAGGAGTCAGGTAAAAACACACAAGACCAAATATATGAAAAGGAAATAGAAAATCTACCTGAAAACGAATTCACAGTAATGACAGTAAAGATAATCCATAATATCAGAAATAGAATGGAGAATATACAATAAACAATTAACAAGGACATAAAAGCAGTAAAAGAAAAACAAACAGTGATGAACAACACAATAACTAAAATTAAAAATACTCTAGAAGGAATCAATAGCAGAATAAATGAGTCAGAAGAACAGAGAAGTGAACTGCAAAATAGAATGATGGAAATAACTGCCATGGAGCAGAAGAAAGAAGAAAGAATTAAAACACTGAGGACACACTCAGAGACTTCTGGGATAAAGTAACTGTACCAACATTCAAATTATAGGGGTTCCAGAATAAGAAGAGAAAGACAATGGGTCTGAGAAAATATTTGAAGACATTGCAGTTGAAAACTTACCTCACATGGGAAAGGAAATAGTCAATCAAATCCAGGAAACACAGAGAGTCCCATACAAGATAAACCCAAGGATAAACGTACCGAGAGACATAATAATCATACTAACAAAAATTAAATAAAAGGAAAAAATATTAAAACCAGCAAAAGAAAAGCAACAAACGACATAAAAGGGAATCCCCATAAGGCTAACAACTGACTCTTTCAACAGAAACTCAGTAGGCCAGAAGGGAGTGGCAGGACATATTTAAAGTGACGAAAGGGAAAAACCTACAAGCAAGATTATTCCATCCAGCAAGGATCTCATTCAAATTTGATGGAGAAATCAAAAGTTTTAAAGACAAGCAAAAGCTAATAGAATTCAGAACCACCAAACCAGCTCTACAACAAACACTAAAGGAACTTCTCTAAACAGGAAACCCAGAGATGAAAAAGACCTCCAAAAACAAACCCCAAACAATTAAGAAAATGGTAATAGGAACAAACATATTGATAATTACCTTAAATGTGATTGAATTAAATGTTCCAAACAAAAGACACAGATTGGCTGAATGGATACAGAAACAAGATCCTTATATATGCTGTCTACAAGAGACCCACTTCAGACTTAGGAACACATACAGACTGAAAGTTAAGGGGATGGAAAAATATATTCTATGCAAATGGAAATCAAAAGAAAGCTGGAGTAACAATATCAGATAAAATAAACTTAAAAAAAAAGACTGTAACAAGAGACAAGGAAGGACACTACATAATGATCAAGGGATCAATCCAAGAAGATATAACAATTATAAATATATGTACACAAAACACAGGAGCACCTCAATGCATAAGGCAAATGCTAACAGCAATAAAAGGGAAAAATTATAGTAATACAATAATAATGGGGTCCTTAACACCTCAATTACTTCAATGGACAGATCATTCAGACAGAAATTCATAAGGAAACACAAACTTTAAATGACACTATAGACCAGATATATTTAATTGATATTTATAGGACATTCCATCCAAAAGCAGCAGAATACACTTTTTTCTCAAGTGCACATGGAACATTCTCCAGGATAGATCACATCTTGGGTCACAAATCAAGCCTCAGTAAATTTAAGAAAATTAAAATCATATCAAACATATTTTCTGACCACAACACTATGAGATTAGACATGAATTACAGGGAAAAAAATGTAAAAAAAAAAAAAAACACACACACACACATGGAGGTTAAACAATATGCTACTAAAAAATCAAGAGATCTCAGAAGAAATCAAAGAGGAAATCAAAAAATGCCAAGAGACAAATTATAATGAAAACACGATGACCCAAAACCTATGGGATGCAGTAAAAGCAGTTCTCAGAGGGAAATTTATAGCAATACAATCCTACCTCAAGAAACAAGAAAAATCTCAAATAAACAATCTAACCTTACACATAAAAGAAGTTGAACAATAACAACAACAAGAAAAAACCCTCAAATTTCATAGAAGGAAAGAAATCATAAATATCAGAACAGAAATACATGAAATAGAAAGAAAGGAAGTAATAGCAAAGATCAATAACACTCAAAGCTGGTTCTTTGAGAAGATAAAATTGATAAACCATTAGCCAGACTCATCAAGAAAGAGGGAGATGATTCAAATCAATAAAATTAGAAATGAAAATAGAGAAGTTACAATGGACACCACAGAAATACAAAGGATCATAAGCAACTACTACAAGCAACAATATGCCAAAAAGTTGGACAATCTGGAAGAAATGGACAAATTCTTAGAAAGGTATAACCTTCTAAGACTGAACCAGGGAGAAATAGAAAATATGAACAGACCAATCACAAGTAATGAAATTGAAACTGTGATTAAAAATCTTCCAGCAAACAAAAGTCCAGGACCAGATGGTTTCACAGGCAAATCCTATCAAACATTTAGAGAAGAGCTAATGCCCATCCTTCTAAATTCTTCTCAAAAACTGCAGAAAAAAAACAATCCCAAGCTCATTCTATGAGGCAGCCATCAGCCTGATACCAAAACCAGACAAAGATATGACAAAAAGCAAAAAAAAATTACAGACTTATCACTGATGAATATAGACACAAAAATCCTCAACAAAATACTAGCAAACAAACCAACAACACGTTAAAAGGAAAAATACACTAGGAACAAATATGATTTATCCCAGGGATGGAAGGATTTTTCAATATATGCAAATAAATCAATGTGATATTCCATGTTAATAAATTGAAGAATAAAAACCATATGATCATCTCAGTAGATGCAGAAAATAACTTTTGACAAAATGCAACACTCATTTATGATAAAAACTTTCAAGAAAGTGGACATACAGGGAGCCTACCTCATGATAAAGACCATATACAACAAACCCAGAGCAAACATCATTCTCAATGGTGAAAAACTGAAAGCCTTTCTTCCAAGATCAGGAACAAGAGAAGGATATCCACATTCACCACTCTTATTCAACATAGTTTTGGAAGTCCTAACCACAACAATTAGAGAAGAAAAAAAATAAAAGGAATACAAATTGGAAAAGAAGAAGTAAAACTGTCACTGTTCACAGATGATATGATACTATACATAGAAAATCCTAAAGATGGCACCAAAAAACTACTAGAGCTAATCAATGAATCAGGTAAAGTTGCAGGATACAAAATTAATACGCAGAAATCTCTTGCATTTGTATACACTAATGGTGAAAGATAAGAAAAATAAATTAAGGAAACAATCCCATTTACCACTGCAACAAAAAAAATAAAATACCTAGGAATAAACTTACCAAAAGAGGTAAAAGAAATTTACTCAGAAAACTATAAGACAGTGATTAAAGAAATCAAAGATGACAGAAAGAGATGGAGAGATATACCATGTTCTTTGGCTGGAAGAATCAGTATTGTGAAAACGACTATACTACTCTAGGTGATCTACAGATTCAATGCAATCCCTATCCACTTACCATTGGTATTTTCACAGAACTAGAAAAATAAATCTTAAAATTTGTATGGAAACACAAAAGACCACGGATAGCCAAAGCAATCTTGAAAAAGAAAAATGGAGCTGGAGGAATCAGGCTCCCTGACTTCAGACTATACTACAAACCTACAGTCATCAGGACAGTATGTTACTGGCACAAAAACAGAAATATACGTCAATGGAAGAAGATAGAAAGCCCAGAGATAAATGCATGCACCTATGGTTACTTAATCTATGACAAAGGAGGCAAGAATATACAATGGATCAAAGACTGCCTCTTCAATAAGTGGTGCTGGGAAAACTGGACAGTTACATGTAAAGAAAGAAATTATAACACTCCCTAATACTATACATAAAAATAAACTCAAAATGGATTAAAGACTTAAATGTAAGACCAGACACTATAAGTGTGTCCTCCAGACACACTTAGAGGAAAATTTAAACAGAACACTCTTTGACATAATTCACAGCAATATCTTTTTTGACCCACCTCCTAGAGTAATGAAATAAAAACAAAAATAAACAAATTGGACCTAATGAAACTTAAAAGCTTTCACACAGCAAAGGAAAACATAAACATGATGAAAAGACAGCCCTCAGAATGGGAGAAAATATTTGCAAAATGAAGGAACAACAAGGAATTAATCTCCAAAATATACAAACAGCTCATGTGGCTCAATACCTGAAAAAAGCAAACAATCCAGTCAAACATAGGACAGAAGACCTAAACAGACATTTCTCCAAAGAAGACATACAGATGACCAAGGGGCACATGAAAAGATGCTCAACATCACTAATTATTAGAAAAATGCAAATCAAAACTACAATGTGTTATCACCTCACAACGGTCAGAATGGCCATCATCAAAAAAAAATCTACAAACAATAAATACTGGAGAGGGTGTAGAGAAAAGTGAATCCTCCTGCACTGTTGGTGGGAATGTAAATTGATACAGCCAATATGGAGAAC
Source organism: Platanista minor (assembly GCA_004363435.1). Lineage (NCBI taxonomy): Eukaryota > Metazoa > Chordata > Mammalia > Artiodactyla > Platanistidae > Platanista > Platanista minor. The sequence continues at coordinate 4,142 of RJWK010014406.1, read as the reverse complement.
AGTATGGAAGTTCCTTAAAAAATTAAAACTAGAATTACCATATGACCCAGGAATCCCACTACAAGGCATATACCCTGAGAAAACCATAATTCAAAAAGACACATGCACCCCAAAGTTCATTGCAGCATTATTTACAATAACCAGGTCATGGAAGCAACCTAAACGTCCATCAACAGATGAATGGATAAAGAAGACGTGATACATAAATACAATGGAATATTATTCAGCCATATAAAGGAATAAAACTGGGTCATTAGTAGACATGTAGATGGACCTAGAAACTGTCATACAAAGTGCAGTAAGTCAGAAAGAGAAAAACTGATACCATATATTTCAATAAAACTGGAAGAAAAAAATTTAAAAATCAATGAAATTTAAGAGCTGGTTCTTTAAAGAATTAAACAAAATGGACAAAACTTAGTTATACTCACTAAGAAAAAAAAGAGTGCTCAAAAATGAAATCAAATAAAATCCTTCTCAAAAAAGGAGAAGTTATAAATGATAGCAGAGAAGTACAAAGAATCATAAGAGACTACTGTGCACAATTATACACCAACAAATTTGACAATCTACAAAGAATGGATAAACCCAAGAAACATACAATACTCCAAGACTATATAATCAATAAATAGATATTCTGCATAGGCAAATTACTACAAGGAGATTAAATCAGTAATCAAAAAATTCCCAGCAAACAAAAGTACAGGTCCAGAAAGCTTCACTGGTGAATGCTACTAAGCATTCAAATAAGATTTAATACTGCACTCCTCAAACTCTCCCAAAACTGTGAAGAGGAGGGAACACTCCCAAACACATTTTAAAGGCCAGTGTTGCCTGATACCAAAACCAGACAAGGATACCACACACACACACACACACACACACACGCACACGCACACGCACACACACACACACACACACACACACACATGCAAACACAGTTAGAACTGATAAGCAAATTCAGTAGAGTTGCAAGGTACAAAAGTAATACACAAAAATCTGTTACATTTTTATACAATAAGAATTAATATCAAAAAAAGAAATTAAGAAAACAGTCCCATTTACAATTGCATTAAAAATAATAAAATACCTAGGAATAAATTTAACCAAGGATGTAAAAGACCTAAGCTAAAAAATTACTGATGAAGGAAATTGAAGAAGACACAAACAAATGGCAAGATATTCCTTGTTCAAGGATTGAAAGAAATAATATTGTTAAAAGGTCCATATTACCGAAAGGAGACTATAGATTCAATGCAATTCCTATCAAAATTCCAATGGCATTTTTTCACAGAAATAGAACAAACAAACATAAATTTTGTTTGGAATCACAAAAGATCCCAAATAACCAAAGCAATCTTGAGAAAGAAGAGCTAAGCTGGAGGTATCATGCTCCCTGATCTTACACTATTCTGCAAAGTTAAAGTAATCAAAACAGCATGATATTGGCATAAAAACAGACACATAGATAAACAGAATAGAATAGAGAACCCAAAAATAAACACACACATATATGGTTAGTTAATTTATGACAAAGGAACCAAGACTATATAATGGGGAAAGGGCAGTCTCTTCAATAAATGGTGTTGGGAAAACCAGACAGACACATGGAAAAGAATGAAACTATACCACTACCTTACACCATACACAGAATTAACTCAAAATGAATTAAAGACTTGAATGTAAGACCACAAACCATAAAATTCCTAGATGGAAACATAGGTGCTAAGCTTTTTGATGTTTACCTTAGAGATATTTGTGTCTGACTCTAAAAGCAATTACATCAAAAGCAAAAATAAACAAATGACATTATATAGAACTAAAAAGCTCTGTACAGAGAAGAAAACATATACAAAATAAAAAGTCAGTCTACTGAATGGGGGAAGATTATTTGCAAATCTTATATTTGATAAGCGCTCCATTTCAAAAATATGTAAAGAACACATACAACGCAGTAACAAAACACCAAACAATCCAATTATTTAAAAGGGCAGAGGATTCGAATAGATATTTTCCCAAAGAAAACACACAGACGGCCAACATGCACATGGAAAGATGCTCAACAGTACTAATCCTCAGGGAAATGAAAATCAAAACCACAATGAGATATTACCTCACACCTTTTAAAATGGCTTTTATCAAAAAGATACAAAATGATGTGTTGACAAGGATGTAGAGAAATGGAATCCTTGTGTACTGTGGGTGAAACTGTAAACTGATGCAGCTGCTATAGAAAACAATATGGAGGTTTCTCCAAAAAATTAAAAATAAGAGTTCCATATCATTTAGAAGTTCCTCTTCTGGATTATCAGAAGAAAACAAAAACACTAATTTGAATAGCTATATGCACACTGACGCTCATTGCAGAAATATTTAGAATAGCCAAGATATGGAAACAACCTAAGTGCCCATGGATGGATGAATAGATAAAGAAAATGTGGTATATATACACAGTGGAATATTATTCAGCCATAAATAGGAATGAAATCTTGTCATTTATAACCACATGGATGGACCTCAAGGTCATTATACTAAGTGAATTGAGTCAAACAGAGAATGTTAAATACCATATCATTTCACATATATGTGGAAGCAAATAAAAAACAAAACCAAAAAGACAAACAAAACTCAGACACAGACAACAGATTGGTGGTTGCCAGAGGGAAGATGGTGTAGAGTGGGCAAAAGGGGTGGAGGGAGTCAAGAGGTACAAACTTCCAGTCATAAAATACATGTCATGGGGATGTAATGATAACTATAAATAATAAAATTGTGTTGAATATTTTGTACCTTTGTGTGGTGACAGGTAGAAACTAGACTTATAGTGGTGATCAATTCACAGTCTATACAATTATCAAATCACTTTTGTTGTACACCTGAAACTAATATAGTTATATGCCAATTATACCCCAATTAAAAGAAAACATGAAATATAATTGCAGATATTTCTAACTTAAATAAAACAGCTTCACATGAAAAAAAGAAAAAAGGCAGAACCCCAGGCCCACACTCTTATTTTCTTTCTGTAACCTTGCTTTATGGCTCCAGGTGTGCTGTGTGCTTTCCAAGATTGGTGAGTAAAAAAATCTTGTCTCTTTTAACATTTTCTGATAGTTATTGCTGAGGTTATCTTACAATAATAATAAGAATTTCAAGGGCCAGTCCAGTCACATCACTGGTTATTGATAGGCTGAGACTGGCATACAAGAACAGAACATTGATACATAAAACAACTTGGATAAACTTCAAGGCAATTATGCTGATTTGAAAAAGTCAGTTTCAAATTGCTACATACAATGTGATTCCATTTATAGAGCATTCTTGAAAGGACAAAATTATAGCAATGGAAAATAGGTTAGTGATTGCCAGGGTTTAGGATGGGGGTCAGTGGGGTTGGTTATAACTGGGTAGAGCAAGAGAGCCTTGTGGTGATGGCACACTCTACCTCTTGTTTATGGTAGCAGTTACACTAAGCTACACATGTGATGAAATTTCCAAGAAATATATACTGCCTTATTCTGTTCGGGCTGCTATAACCAAAATACCATAGACTGAGTGACTTAAACATCACAAATTTATTTGTCACAATTTTTGACTCTGGCAAAGCCTGCTTCCTGCTTCATAGAAAATTGTCTTTTCTCTGTGTCCTCACATGGTGAAAAGGGTGAGGGAGCTTTCTGGGGTCTCTACTAATTCCATTCATGAAGATAGAGCCTTCATGACCTAATCACCTCCCAAAAGCTCTCACGCCAAACACTTTGTTTTAACTTTTTATTTGGAAATAATTATATAGATTCATAGAAAGTTGCAAGGAAATATACAAGGAAGTCCCATGCATACTTCACAGTCTTCCCCAGTGTTAACATCTTGCATAAGTATAGTACAATATCAGAACCAGGAAATTGGCATTGGTAAAAGCCACAGAACTTATTCATATTCTACCAGTTATACATACACAGATTAGTGTGAGTGTGTAAATGCTAGTGTATGTATGCTATACACTGGATGTTTGTGTCCCCTCAAAATTCATATGCTGAAACCTAATCTCCAATGTGGTAGTATTTGGAGTGAGAGCCTTTGGGATGTGATTAGGTCATGAAGGCGCTCTCTCTCTCTCTCTCTCTCTCTCTCTCTCTCTCTCT